>JAWPHD010022392.1:0-25234 GCA_037043455.1 Cyrtodaria siliqua | reverse complement strand
CCCCCTTCGCACCGATATCAATCACTTACCAACTGTGTTTCCTTCTGCCCCCCTTCACAGACTTGTGTCTCCATAACAGACATACCATACATAGTTTTTTCTTACAAATCATGATATTCTTTTCAAAATAGTAAAAATCAATATGGCAATTAACTGTAATCCACGCGTAAAGTTACACACAAAATATGTGAACGTAATAAATCAAATGGAATAACAATATCTATTTGATAAATAGTTTACTTGTTTAAACACACATATACATAATTATGTCATTATGTTTTTGTTTTTTCACAAAACATTAAAATCAAATAATAAAACCATGTCCATGAAGGCAGTTATTACCACAAACATATTAAAACAGGTTCAATGTCTTTATTTCGGAGTCAAATGATTTATCTGCTTCATAACTGCGTTAATCAGTTTGTGCATCACTTATGTATGGATTTCATTAAACCGCCTGAATTCGATAAAACGTCCACTGTTTCCTCTCCGATACATGTTGTATCATATGGTTGTTCTTGGTATACCCTTTGAAGTTCTTTAACACTGATTTCTTTTTCATCTCTTTGTTCCTCGTGTTCAGCTCGTCTGCCATCTTCTGCTTCATTGTTTCCGTTGATTTCAAAGTCATTAGGTTACAACCTTTCTTGTTCTATAAGTTTTTTAACACTTTTATCTTTTGTCACTGTTTCTTCTCCATCTACTCCTGGATCTGTATGTATTCCAACATATACTTCTTTGCTTCCTACTCTAGTCCTAACTTTAGGTTGATGGGCGTCCCCATCAGTGTATACTAGTATAGCATACTCATCACCTGACTCATCTGACTCTTCCTGCTCTGTGATGTCACTTCTCGATTCCTTCTTTGTATCTTCTACTATTTCTTTCGGTACTAATGTGTTAATAGTATTTTCACTGGATGCATCTAATCGTGGTTCTCTTCTTTGGTACAGGTCTCTGCGACTGTATCACGTTCTCATCTTCCTCTTTGCCAACTGTTACCAGTGGTAGTAAGTGATTCTTGTGAAGAATCCGTTCCACTCCTGTTGAAGATCTAATCTTAAACACTGGTATTTCTTCTCTCGGTTAGTCTATAACTTCGTATGTATTTTCTTCAAATTTATCAGCAATCATATGTTTCCCTTCATGTGCTTACATTTTAACTAAAACTTTATCACCTATTTACACTTTTGATGCTGTTGCCTTCCTTTCATATTGATCCTTCTGCTTCAATTTTGCTTTATCTGCGTGTTGTTTAGCTATTTCGCGTGTGACTTTCAGACGAGCTTTTAGTTCAGTTATGTATTCCTTTGTTGTTTTACTGGATTCCTTTTCTATTTCTGATATTCCAAATTCTGCATCTTTAGGTAGCTTGGTTTTTCGACCGAACATTAACTCGAAAGGCGATGTTTTAGTGCTCTCATGTCTTGTGCAGTTGTAAGCGTAGACTAATGAAATATAGCTTTTCCAATCTGCTTTCTTTGCTGGTTCCAACGATCCAAGCATGTTTAACAATGTTCTATTCCACCTCTCTGTACAGCTATTGCCCATAGGATGGTAAGATGTTGTTCTGGGTTTTTTCATTCCCATAATGTTGCACAGTTTTTTGATTGTCATATTCAAAATTAGCTTCTTGATCTGTGTGTAATTTCGGCGGAATCCAATAATTTACAACCAAGTTGTTATAAAAGGCACGTGCTGTAGTTTTGGCCGTTTGATTTTTCTTGAGAATTGCAAGGGCATTCTTTGTAAAATGATCTGTTATAACTAATATATTTCCATGCCCTCTTGATGGCTCCAACGTGAGGTAGTCCATATACACTAATCATAACGGATAAGTCGTGACAATATTTACCAATTCTGTCTTTATATTGTTCCACGACTTTCTTTTTATGCACCTATCGCATTTTACACTCCATTGGTCCACTCCTGTTGCCATACCTGGCCAGAAGAATCTTTCTTTTAGCAGCGATAGCGTTCTGTCCCGTCCGGGGTGACCAATGTCATTATGTAATCCCTGGAGTACTTTGTGTCTATAACACTTTGGCAAAACTAGTTGGTTGATATCTCCATTTCCACCATTTACTTCTCCATACAGCAAACCTCTTATCATCTTTAAGCTATGAACGTTGTTTCTCATGCTCAGTCTTCTCTACTAAAACACTGATTCCGTTCTGGTAAATACTTGTCTATAACAGCTCTTCTCCATCTTTCTATTAACCTATCCTCTCCCTGCTACTATCTTATCTCTCTCAACTCTACTTGTCCAGGTGAAACTGTAGCTTTCACTATGTTAATGCTAGCTGCTGGTATTACTCACTGGTATTATGGAATGTCGTTGATGTTACTGCAAATTGTCTTTACTGTGCTGTCCTCTATCTTGATCCTTGCCTTGTATCCGGCTGTTACTCTTTCATGCAGGTATCTTGACATACCTTCGGCATCCACATTTCTTAATCCCGGTCGATATAGAATATCGAAGCTGTATTCGTCCAGTGCCGAAGCCCATCTTTGCCCAGTTGCGTCTAATTTTGAACTGGTAAGGATGTGAGTCAAGGGGTTGTTATCGGTTAGTGCCAGAAAATGGTTTAATATTAAATAGTCTGAGAATTTCTCTGTTACTGCCCATTTAAGCGCCAAAAACTCTAGTTTGAAAGCAGAGACATTCTTTTCCGACTTTGACAGTTATCTGCTAGCGTATGCAATAACTTTCTTATCCTGATATAATACGGCTCCTAGCCCCTTTGCTGATGCGTCTGTATGCAATTCAAATTCTTTTGAGAAATCCGGAAATGCTAATATTGGTGGTGATGTTAAAATTATTTTTAGATTTTCAAATATTCCCTTTTCTGTATCTGTTCATATCCATTCTTTCATCTGTTTCTTTGCTCCTTTCTTCGTAGAGGTGCCTGGAAGTAAGTCTGTCAGTGGTTTTGTAATCTTCGAGAAGTCTTTTATGAATCGTCTATAATATCCTGCAAATGCGATAAATGATCTTAGTTCGTCTGAGTTTCTGGGTGCAGGCCATTCTCGATATCTTGTCTGTCTTTGCCGGGTGTGTTTCAAATCCATCTTCACTCACTACGTGCCCAAGGAAAATAACGTTTTGTTGAATGAAGTAACATTCTTCAGTCTGGTCAAAACAAGTTCCAATCTTTTTAAGTGCTGCTCTAAAGTTTCTGAAAATATGATGAGGTCGTCTAAATAAATTACACAAATTGTTAGACTGTAGTCTCCTAGGCATTCCTCCATAAATCGTTGATAATTAGCTGGGCTGTTTGATAAAAAAAAGTATGATAATGGTCCTTTGGAAACGGCCGAAAACGACACATACGAAATATTGCAGTCTCGGTTTGATTGAGACTGTTCATGAGCGGTAGTGAAATATGCTAGCTACCGCTCACGCCCTCTAGCCCCGGGTTGAGCAGAACTCAATATTAATAAAATCAATAGTACACAATTTTAACCATCCCAAAGATGGCATGCATATGGCGGTGGACATGGAGTTTATTGCTTCCCCATGTCGTACGGCGTATGGTCCCAGTATCTAATAAAATTAAATGCCCCGAAGAGCGAAATAAACATAATATAATTTAGTTGGGAGCAGCGGTTATGAAGCCTGCATATCACAAGTAACAGTCAAAAGACTAAATTAAAAAGCAGACAACATATCCTATAAGTGGTTAAACAATACCCAGAGCCTTTAATCGGCCGGAGTAGTGGAACTACTGAATCGAAAATTAAGTAAGAAAACAAAAAGAAATGAAAAGGTACCACCGATAATTAAATATAAGTATCGGGCTCAGCGATCTCCAAAGATCGAATGAATAACAGTACTGATTGCAAGCGCGGGGAGACGTTCCAAATGTCATCATGTTATATTCAAAAACCCTACTGTGAATGCTGTTCTTTCCTTGTGCGATTCTTCTACCTCCACCTGATGATATCCAGAGTTTATGTCTATAGTTGAAAAATATTTGATGCCTTTTAACAGATCGAACACCTCTTCAATTCTCGGTAGGGTATAGCTGTCCTTTGCTGATTTGTTGTTTAGCATTCTGTAGTCAACACATATTCTAAGTGTATTCTTCTTCTTCCTGACCAAGACGACATTTGATGCCAAAGGTGATCTAGACTTCCTAATGATTCCTGCCGTTAATAGTTGTTGTAAATGTTGTCGTACTTCTATCATTTGGGTGATATAATAACGCTATTAGTTGTTAGATTTGAAACGTTGAATATTATTTCCTTGTTTGTTCCATATTGAAAGTTAACCAATCCAGGAGTAACGTCTATGGATTCCGTTAATGATGAATCCTCAGTCTCCTGTATGATGGCACTGGTTTGACCACATCTTATTTCCTTATCTGTATAACACAGGATGTCTTTGCTCTCATTTGGTCCAAGACAAACCTTTCCGGGTTCCGGACTTTTGACTAAAGCTATTCTATTCTTACTTCTTTTCAGCTCGTCCTCTCTAGCTTTGATGACATAAAATGATAAATATCAAGGCGTATATAAACCGGCTGAAGATATTGTGGTCGAAAGTTTTTCTTGCATTCCTCTTGTAGTTCTGTGACGATGTTGGTTTCTATGATCACTGGTGTCCTGACTGAATAATGAGAATAATGAGAAATAGACAATGTTATGGTACCGCGTTTGGTAATCCTTCCGTGATCTTTAGTTCTGCTTCAATATATCCTAGATACGGCAATTGCTGACCGTCTGCGCATTCTATTTTAATTAATTCATCTAATGGTCTCAATTGAGAATTTTTTTAATTTTTTCCAAAATGTTTCAGAAATGGCGCTTATACAAATTTCTGTGTCCAAAAGAGCCATTGTTTCAATATATTCTGTGTTAATTTATCTTCGTTGGTTTCTCCAACTAATTTTGGTTCTTTTTTGACCGCGCCTTTGTTTGACCCGACAACAGAGGCACTTACTCTTCTGGGCAGTTTCTTGCAATGTGGCCCTTCTCATTGCAATTGAAGCAAGTGGGCAGGAAATTCTGAGATGCTATTGGTCGAACCGGCTGATATTGGTTGGTTACCCGACCATGTCCTCGATAAGGTCTGTCAACTCCTCCTCTAACTCCTCCTCTAAATCCTCCACTTCTTCCAGGTTCACTGCCAAATCCTCTGCTGCCTGTAGAATAACCACGTATTTGTTGGTACCCTGGTTGTTGTTGGTATCCCTGTTGTTGTTGTTGTAGTTGTTGATACCTTCCTTGTTGTTCTCTTTCCTTTTCCAATTTGTTCATTCTGATATTCAACTGTTCCAGTAATGCTTTGACTTCTCCCAATTCACCATTCAACTGTTCCAGTAATGCTTTGACTTCTCCCAATTCACCATTTGGTTTATTATCTATGACAGCTGCGTTACACCTTTTGATTTCTGTATCCTCTGATTTCATATCACTTTCCATTTTTCTCAATTATACTTTAAATTTGTCGTAGTCCGCCATCGTGTCGTATTTGTAAGCTGCCAAATGCTTAAGCTCCTTCTTCAAACCTTGATATACCACATTCTTCAATGTCGCTTCATCAATCTGCTGGATTCCGCCAATAGTGATAGCCTGTGTATATATTTCCGCTATATTATCTAAGAATTGTTGGATAGTGGCATTTACTCCTAATCTGCGTAAAATATCTCCCGCATACCCTTTCACTGAGGTTCTTAAAGCCAGTAGAATCTGTTTTTCTGGGTAAACATCTTCGTTTATTAACGTAGTTGAAATTTAAACGTCTGTCATGAAATCACACCTTTACCTTCTTCTCCATAGAAAACAGATATTTTTGGATAACGGTAATTGGTGAACTTGGTGTTTCCTTCCGTGTCTTCAAGTCGTTGGTGAGGGGTTTGATGTAACGGTTGGCATCATCAGAGGTTTCGGCTTGGGTAATTCCCACTAAATGGCTTCAGCTTTTTCCTCTTTTGCATCGTCGTACATGTCTAAATACTTTATCACATCCTGTGGTTTCTTAATTTGTTTCTTTAGTTTTAGCGCGAGTAATGCCTCTAGCATTTGTTTGTCGTTGGGCGCCACTGTAATATTCGTAGGTTTTATCCCAGAGTAAAGTTATTTATAGAGGTCAAGCCTCTATGGGGGTTCTCTGTGTGGTCTGCATGTTATGTGGTTCTGGATATAAAACTATAAAACACTGTCAGATTCTCTATATTATATCGTAAGTCACTAAGTGTCCATCATATGGTAGATATGGAAGAAACACTCTGAAATGCATAATAAAGCATACTAAGTGATCACTACACAAATATATATATATATGATCAAGTACAAGTATTTATAACAAAGAATGCATTCCATATGTGTTTACTTATGCAGATTATATAAACGTCTTTATATGTCTAGTGTCTCGATGACGAAATAAATCGATTTGAATAAAAGGCGCATTCTCAGCAATACACAACGTATTGTGTGTACGGGTTGGAGGGGGGAAGCCGACGGGGTTGGAGGGATACTACCGTAATGTTGCTCTCATAAATACTGTGAACATACTACATCAATAATATAACAACTACTGAACAATGCTGAAATCGATTTATCTTTATAAATGAATTCATAATTCCACAATTTTATTCCGTGCGAACATCGATTTGGAACGTCGATTCGGCGTATTTAAGCGATTACGGTGTACTTCGTTAATTTTCGGAGGAAAAAAGTACTTGCCTCTGATTTTTTTTATATTTTACATATCTACAGAAGATGTATTTACGCGTACATGCTTTTGTTTTTTTTCTCTCGCTTCTAAAATGATGAAATAAATCGAATTTGATTAAAACTGCGCATTCGCAGCTATATACAATTTAATCAATACGGTATGGAGGGTGGTGGGGGTTGGATGAGGGGCGGGGTTGCAGGGATACTACCGTAATGGTGTCCTTGAGAAAAGCTGTGAACATTCTACTCTAATAATTTATTAAATACAGAACAATGTTGAAATCAATATATCTCAAAAAGGATTTCACAATTTCATGGTTTTATATCCCGCGTGTAAATTAACTTCGAAAGGCGATTGTTCATATTTTAGCGAACACGGTGTACTTTGTTAATTTTGGGGGGAAAAAAAGTACTTTTTTCTGATTGACTTTAAATTTTAGTTTTTAATGGTCGACATGTCAATGAACACTTTCATGAAAAAAAATTCATTCTCGCTGTTAAAACTTCTTTTTTTTGCAACATATATTTTCACCATCCTCATTTCCTTTCCCGATGTATCGTTGCAATTTGGTTTGTTAAAACCTATTCTGAGCACTCCGGCATAAACCAAAAGCATGTATAGATCAGAAATTTAATCTGGAATGTATGGATACATACATTTGAAATATATGTATTGAAATAAAGGATTTATTTCATTTCTTGTGTACCCGGTCGCGTCTGTAAATGTATTTGCGTTATGCCGTCTTTGAGTCCGTGGGTCATGTTAGTTAATTTTGGGGGAAAAAAAGTACTTGTCTCCGATTTCATTTAAATTTTGCATGTGGACAGAGGAAAGATTTATCTATGCGTACATGCATTTGTTTTTATTCTCGCTTCTAAAATGACGAAATAAATCGATTTTGATTTAAAAGCGCATTGTTGGCAATTTAAACCTTAAAACAACCTAAATTCATCACTTTGAAAAATACCTTTAACTATTAATGGGAATATCACGAAGTGTACACCAGTTATGTTCGACCAATGTAGTTTGTGAATATTATTACTTTAACAACGATCTGTGATTGTGTTTTGTCATAATCACAGTTTATAGATAAGAGGTGTATAAATCTAACCAGTGAAACTTTTCCCAATAATGTCATTTTGTTATCGATTTTATCACGTGACCTTGTTTGATACATATTCCTACGCCATAGCGCTGGCGTTCCTACTGGAAAGTACCCTTGAACAAGATAGATTGTAAAATACCTATACTTTTACATACATTAACACACATATAAACTTAATGAACGACCCTGCCGTACTCCCTCTACCGGCGCTATAAAATGTGTTCGCCTTTCCGTGGTACATGAAAATTTCATGCAACTGGTGAATTTGTTTCAACTGAACAATGGATTAGCATGTGACTGACAGATGTCGTCAAGTGCTTACAAGAGCTATGTACCACCAATACGCTCTGCTCGATATTATTTTGTGTCAGGGTGGTACAAGCAAATGTGGATGTGACCTTGACCCTCCAAGCAAAAGGCAGATAACTTAATAATTTGTACGTTTCTCACAAAGCAAAGAGCAGATAATATAACTAGGTGTTTCAAACTGAGTTTATGGTTTAATCTTTGAAAGACAAACTTTTCTATTTTGACATGGCTACGTTTTGGATGGTGTTTTTTTTTTTTAGATACATGGGTTTCAACGAACTCATTCAACCAAACCACGCAAACAAAACAAACCAAAAGCATAATTAATATAAAATAGAAGCAAATTATACGACACAACAATCATTAAACTTGTTCTAGAAGCACGCCATGAATTCCATAAATTGGAAAGAGACCCAATCCATAATGGCTCCCTAGTTCGTTTATTTTTGTACAATTAACCTGCCAGACATCTCATGGAAAGACAACTCTATCCCGTCTACCAAACATTACCCCCCGCAGAGTCAACCAACACTTTCTAGACCTAACACCAGACCTTGGTTTCGAACAGATGGTGAACTTCCCAACCAGAATAGAAGATAGACATGATCACATCCCAGCTTTACGGAGCGCTGCAAACCAATACCACCCATTACAGAGAAAAGTGACCACGACATCGTGCTTTTCGACCTGTCAATGCAAGTAGTCCCCCCCCCCCCCCCCCCCCCCCCCCCACCCTAAAAGAGAACCAAATACCTACCACAGAAGGCATCAAGGAGGCGTTGACTAGCTATAGTGATTCCTTCATGAACCAGACATTCTTCTCAGTCGATGACATGTGGACCAATATCAAGGCAGCCATTGACAGAGTCGCCAGGGAGTATGTACCCACTCGAAGAACCCTTGCAAAATTCACACATCCATGGATAGATAGTCATCTCCGGAAGCTAACGAAGCGTAAACTACGAGCATTCAAGAAGGCGAAGCGAATGGGAAGCCCCACAAACTGGGCCAGATACGCCAAGTTGAAAACACAGTCTCAGAAAGAGATCAATCATATAGGAAATAAACGACAGACGTCATTTCAACAAGTTCTAAGGAACGACCAAAACAATTCTGTCCTTCATCAAATCCAGGAAACAAGAATCGTTTGGAGTAGCCCCCCTAAAGAACAAAGACGGCTTCATTCACAGCGACAGTAACAGCAAAGCCGAGATCCTGAACGACCCAGCCCACACCCAACCATGGACGACATTAAAGTTCACTGGAATGTCGTTCGCAAACAACTCGCTGGTTTAAACGCCACAAAGCTACAGGTTCAGACTGTATTCCAACTGCCATACTCAAACTAGCCGCGACTGAACTCGCCCCTGCTCTAGCACGACTATATCAGCTCTCATTGGACAGAGGAGAAGTACCCAAGAACTGACGAGACGCCTTGGTTGTCCCTATCTTCAAGAAGGAAGAAAAGCACCTACAATCAAACTACCGACCTGTCTTCCTGACATCTGTGGTCTGCAAGGTCCAAGAACATATTGTCTACAGCTTAGTGATGCGCTTCTTCGTGCAGCATGCAATCCTCACGGACGCCCAACATGATTTCCGTGCCAGACGCTGCTGTGTGACCCATTTGCTGTGGACCATCCAGACAATCGCCAGCAGACTCCAAGGAAGGGGCTAGGTTGAAGTTATCCTGTTAGAATTTGCGAAGGCCTTCGATAAGGTACCTCACCAGCACCTTCTGCATAAATTGGTCTATCACGGAGTCAGAGGGAAGACCAGAGGATGGATCCAGTCATTTCTATCCAACCGGAAGCAGCAGGTCCTGCTGGAGGGCGAGACATCATCAGAATCAGATGTTTTATCCGAATTGCCACAGAGAACAGTGCTCGAGCCCCTGCTATTTCTCGCTTACATTAACGATTTGCCAGACTGTGATCTCTTCCGACACCCGCCTCTTCGCAGACGACAACCTCCTCTTCCGCGTCATCAAGAACCAACACGATGCTGACCTCCTACAGAAGGACTTTACAGCGCTTGAGAAGTGGGAGAGTGATTGGCAGATGACGTTTCATCCGGAGAAGTGCACTGTACTCCGTATATGCCTCAACAAGCGACACCTATTAGAAACAATCTACACTCTTCATGGACATATTTTACATAAAGCGGACAGTAGTAAATACCTCGAAGTACCATCAGCGATGACCTCACATGGAAGAAACACGTCACCAATAATGCTGCTAAAGGCAACCGCACACTTGGCTTTGTGAGGCGGAACCTCGGCGATTGCACACCTCGGTCAAGAGCGCAGCCCACACAACTCTTGTAAGGCCAACGCTGGAATATGCGTCCACTGTCTGGGACCCTGCATCAGCCGCAGAAGTACATACACTCGAACAAGTTCAGAGGAAGGCAGCTAGGTTTGTCCATAACCGTTACACAGACCGCACTCCCGGATGTGTAACCCAGATGTTACACGACCGTGGTTGGGACCCGCTACAACACCGACGCTAATTAGGCCAGAGTCACCATGATATTTAAGACAGGCAACAGTATTGTTGAGGTGCCTGAGAACCTTCTCATCCGGAACGACAACAGAACAGAATTTTCCAAATTCCAGCGACAGCCAATGTCTATAAAAACTCGTTCTACCCACATACCGCCAGGGACTGGAATCTACTATCAGTCAGGGTCACAGACTGCCAGACCATTGAAGGATTCAGGGAAGAGGTCGGGGCCCTGCCAGTCCACCAGTAGTCATCCATATTCATGTAAATAGTTACACACTTTTAACACAGGATACTAGACATTCCGTCAGGATTTCTACCCTTAATCCGGAAGAAGAAGAAGAACAGAATTGTAAAACAGCTTGCCCATATTGCCTTTTAATACTGCCTAGTTTGTTAGAAATATAGCCTGAAGTGGATTTCTTTACTTTCACTGTTTTATCGGGATGGCGCTATAGTAAGATTAGGGTTTGGTGCAGCAGTGAACCTGGTGTAATCCCCTAGTGGCCTGGCCGCTGCTAGTTCCAATGCGGTAAGCCTATTATCAATATGTTTATAAATACTGAAATGGTGATCCCTTGGTAGCAACAAACACAAAGAAAAGAGAAAAGTAGCAGACTCGGTTTTATTGAGTCTGTTCATGAGAGGTATGTTTTTATGTTTATGATGTCGTAAACTTTTATTTTTCTTTGTAATTGTTGTTTGTTTTGTATGCGTTATTTTGGTTTCTGTGTTATGTGTGAATGCTGCATTTCTTGATCGACTTTTATACCTACGAGTTTGTTTACACAAGAAATACAAAATTGTTATCGGAAGTAAATCTTTCTGGAATTGAGTTAACATCAAATGTATCAACCCTTTTTAAATCACCGTACTCAGTCGTGTAATTAATATCACCGGGCACATTGACTCCAAGTAAGAGAATAATGAGCAAGGCTGATAACGAAAACGCGGATATTGAAGCAAACTACTATCAAGATTTGGTAAAACATGCTTTGGGGTCAATATATTTAGTAGACAAACTAGTAACTAAAAGTGTATAATTCCATTACAATGTATAAATAGTTTTCTTGCATAGACATCTGGAGACTTAGTATTTGTAAAAGTAGGAAAAAGCGTCGAACAGGAAATGTAGCTTCCACAGAACACAGTCAACCAGAACACAGTCAACCAGAACAACCAGAACACAGTCAACCAGAACACAGTCAACCTAACGTCAGCTTAAAACATAGAGTATACACATTGCTTACATTTTCCTTGTAATATCGTTAAAATAAATCACCGTCGAGGAGAGGAGATAAATCCAAAAATCGTACAATACGACGAATGTACAGGTTGTCTCCCATGAGTTTTCGGATATATAAGGAATTATTAGATACACCCAGACAATATTTGGAAATCGATCCTTTATCAGGGGGAATTTTGTAGGGTATGATTTTCTGAAAGTCCATACAAAAAGCTTCAAAATGAGACATGTGTGCCATCTGAGCGTTGGGGCGTTTGTGTGTAACGCACTTGACAATTATGTTACCATAACATTTCCAGAACACCTTCAATAAATTTGAATATGAGTAAAACATGTGCATATGAAAAACAAATACTACCTATATTTATGTTATTTATGAATTGTTTAATTTATACAGCCTTTTCAACATAATGCAAATATGAAAATATACTGTAGTTTACGTTACACCCTGTTCGTTACCAAAAAAATCATAAATACAGTTAATAATAACTAGATCGTAAGTTACCAAAAGAGGATATCCCTACTCTGGGGGAATTTTGAAGGATATATTTTCTTGAAAGGGTATGATTTTGCTACAAATGAATTATGTTTGCCAAATGAGAGTGGGGATATAAGGGCGTGACATCCATTTGAAATACGTTACTATTATCATGTTTTGAAAATGTAATACTCAAAAATTGTTTATATGCAACAAAACGGTATGTATATTTTATATTATTTATCAAACATGTTAAAAAACAAAAT
The DNA here is from genome assembly GCA_037043455.1 of Cyrtodaria siliqua. Classification (NCBI taxonomy): domain Eukaryota; kingdom Metazoa; phylum Mollusca; class Bivalvia; order Adapedonta; family Hiatellidae; genus Cyrtodaria; species Cyrtodaria siliqua. Next base: position 12,644 of record JAWPHD010022392.1, on the reverse strand, counting down.
CTAATGAAGAAAACGAATTTCCAAAAGCGAATGTAGTTTACGTTACGTGACAATGACACGAAATTTACGTTACCATTTAAAGATATTTGCCATACATATTGAATGTTTCCAGAAATAAAGGCTCTAGTTATTTACTGAAACAGTGACTATTTTAATAATAAAATGTTTTTCATTAAATGAATATATAAAAGAATGAATAAATAAATAAAATGTGTGTATATATAGATGATACGATATGTAAAATAAACACGAAAATTACGTTACCATTTAAAGTAACAAGTAATATTGGACGTTTCCAGAAATAAAGGTGCGAGTATTGTACTTTTAACTATGATTTTTTTAAAACAAAAAAGTAATAGAATTCATTAGTATAAGTAAATAAATAAATATAATGTCTAAAAATAAAATAAATACATATTTTAAAATGCCTCATAAGTCAGAAAAATAGTAATTGTACAATAAACTACAGGGAACTTATCCGTTATTGACAATGATGTTTTACTAGTTATGGCATCTTCCCATACACTGTATCCTGCTTTTGAAACAAACCCCAAAGAATAATAATATTTTGCTCCCATCCGATGTAAGTTAGTCTTGCCTTATTCTGATTACTAGTAATGGGACAACACAATACTAATAATACTATTTCTTATCAAAGACAGACACAAAGGAAAATGACCTTGACACATTCCAGTATATTTAATGACACCCTGAGTCTTGATACAACCCATCCCCGGGTCAAATGAACTTCTCCAAAACAGGAGAGTCTGAGCGTCCGTCTTCCACAAGTCTGATAACTATTCAAAAACTATCAATCAGCATGCAAATGTTCAGGGTAACATCATTGGATTCAGTAGAAAGTATGCAGCATACCAGTAATACCACTGGTGCATTACACGTCAATGTAGAGCAAAGCTGCTAGAGGCCACTCTCCAGATGGCACACATGGCATCAGAAGTTATTTCTTTGCGCAAAGAACTGCATCCATCCCAAACAAAGAACAATGAGAAAGACTTGAGAAGAGCCACAGAATCTATCATTGGTTTCACAAACCCAATTCCGAGTTGATATCAATAACTATGAGCTATACCTCCGATCGTCCGTATTTCAGCATAGAGAGATGTAGATGATGATCTATTACAGCATCAGGCTGAGAAGACCATGACATATTCGTCTATGACTTGTTAATTGACACGCCGACCCAATCTATAACATAATGTATTATATTTGGTTAATTGGTTCCTTTATTAATCAGGTATAAGACAGATCTTAAGTTAAAGCTATCATATCCTCTAGATCAATACCATGGTCCCTTGCAACAGCTGATGGCAATTGAATTAGAACTGACAAAGCCAAATTGCTCCTCTGCTTAGAAGTATCAGTTGAGTCTACACAGCGACCTACTGAATATGTGTATGTGTGTGACGGTAGAACAACACCTCAAAAATCAACCCTCAGTTCCTGGTACGTTTGACGATTTGGCAGAGATGGTGTTTGACATACCTACCAAAGCACCTTGAGTCGACTTTGTGACAGACACTTGCGTCCCTAGATCTATCAAGTATTTGTGTGCAAGAGGCAAGGTGAAACCCCAACTTTACTGTTGTCAGGGCCGAAAACAAAGACTTATTGTGATTTGAAGAGTTACATGAGTAATCGCGACAATACGACACAATTCAATAATCGCATTTTCAGCCGGTGGAACACGGATAGATATGCACCAAACTTCCAAGGTCATGAAACCTACTCTGTATGGGAAATAATTTCAATCAATCCTCACCAACATCAGAAACAATCGTGGTGCATTCTCCTGACACAGACATACTGATCCTGCTTTCAAAATTTGTTTCAGTAATACAACCAAATGTCATGTTTGGCACTTGGATGATTAAAACAGGAGATGTTGAATGTGAAACAAATTGTGGAGGTTAAGGGTTCTGATATTTGCCCTTTACTACCCACAATACATTGCTTTACACGCTGTGTTACAGCCATTGAATATGATTAAAACGCCCAGAGAGTTTGTGTCAATTTGGATTGCTCGAACAGCAGCATGAATGATCAGATGATCTTCAAAAAAAGTACGGAGATACGGAGAGGATAGTGTGCTGCCTATATGGCAAACCTCTTTACACGGATGCTTTTTCCGCCGTGTCAATTTTCTATAATCATGTATTTGAACATGCACATTTGCAAGTGCTTTTGTGGCACCATACTGACCAACATTAACCAGACGCAGAAACAAACGAGAGAAGATAAAGTTCTTGAATTTGACTGGACTGTTGGTGATATTGCGTCACAATAGTTGGTCGACATCATGTTCTAAGAGCCTGACACCAAAGAAGGAAGTAATAATGGGTGGGAAGATACGGAAGTCAACAAACTGACTGATACTGAGTTTGAAGAAAGTGATGACAACGTATAAACGAATTATGAGCTCAAATGATGTAATATATTTCCATGAAAATGCATGCTATCTTATAGAGCTATACATTTATATTTGTTAGTAACGTAAGTAAAGTCAATTCATTTTGTGAATATGTTGAAATTGCTCAATTTGATACATTTGTTTAATATATGAATACATTAGCAGTTAAAGTTGTGCATATAATTTGCTATTTTTCTTTGAATTTGGTAACGTAAATATACAGAAGAGTCGTGTAAATTATGTACAAACTTCATTTCATTCAATGTTTGCCTAAGTATAAACAATATATAACGGAAAATAAATATATATATCCATGTTTTTATTTGATACTTAGATGTGGTATTTAAATAATATGATGCAAACGTAACTGGTAAAGTACGTAACGTTTAATACATGAGGTAACACATATTAGCTAGACATAATTTCATGTTGTTACCATCGATGATGTTTAGAGGAATATTGTATTAACATCTTTATAAGCTAATTAGCCGAATATTCTAGATTCTTGTAATATACGGAAAATTATTATTAATTATTTTAAAAAAGACATAATGTAACGGACAGTACAAGAACCAAACATTGTTCACATCATAAGATGTTTAAAATAATTTTCGGATATAAAATACTTATTTTCTTAATTTCTTGAACCAAACACCTTCATTCAACAAGGTAACGTAAATTACGGTAACATATGCTTAATAATGCAGGTATCAAAGGTATAAACATTAAGTGAAACGAAATTTTGTAGCTTGAAAAGCATAAATAATGTTCAAAATGAGTTGTTACATCAATTATGTCTAAAGGAATGTTGCAATAAAAATGTGCTAGTGTACTGGATGATTTGTTCTAATTTCTTTTAACATTCGGAAAATAGAAAATGATTTAAAACACACAATGTAACGGACATTACAAGAACCAAACATTATTAACATCATGGGAACGTATGTCTGTGATATCTGTAAGGTTTGGAATAATTTTCGGATGTAACATCATTAATGTTTTTAATGTCTTGCGTTAATAAACTTAATAAAACAAGGTAACGTAAATTACGGTAACATAGGCTTAGTAATGCAGGTATGCAAAGTATAAAAAGTAAGTAAAAACAACTTTTGTATTATAATAGGCATGAATAATGAAGACAATTTAATATACAAACACTTTCTACCATACATGTTTAGTCTTCAAAATGCAGTAAAATTAATTATTATTTTATAGGTAACGTATTCTACACCCAGTAAACACGATAAAGCCCCGGTCGCCAGATGGCACACATGTTCCAAAATGCTCTACACATAATGGGCTTTCAGAAAAATAGGGTGTACAAAATTCCCACTCGGGTGGGGGAGGGTCTCCTACTAGCTTACAGCCTATATGTGCATCTCCACTTGATATTGATATTTCCTAGCAATTTCTAACAAGGGGTTATAGAGAAATAGTCCGTACAAGAATTTTCTATTTGACTTCTATGTATATATGCATTAAAATACAAAGGGCCATAACTCAGTGCAAAATAATCGAACCGGTACGTCACGACAATATGCCCATCTCCACTTGATATTGATACTTCCTAGCAAGTTTCGCAAAATTCTAACAATAGGTTATAGAGAAATAGCCCGGACAAGAATTTGCACGGACGCACGGACGGACGGACAAGGCGGTGACTAGATGCTTCCCGGGGAGCATAATACCTCATAATCGAATCATTGTATTAAATTAGAGCAAGCCAATGTTGCTCTCGCCGAGTACAGGCGTTGTGGTTTAATAGGCTTTATTCAATATTTACACATCGTTATCCAAGGTAAGTAGCACGTGTTAAAGGATTGAACTGAATGCTTATTACACCACCACAAGTTAATTAGTAAGTGTTAACGGATTGAACTCAATGCTTATTACACCACCCAGCGTAGCTAGGACTGTTAACAGATTAAACAATTATTGTTTAAAAACCTCTATAATATGTTCTTCAAACGTTGTTATTCTCAAAAACTTTCGAAATTTCGGGATAGATACTTTAATTTTTTGGAGAAATACTGTTGTTGTTGTTACGAAGCCAAGTCTAATATTATTGGTTTTAATTCAAATGAAAAACATTACCAATACAAAAACAAACAGTATACTCAGCTGTTAAGACTCTTAACAGGAAAAGCGTTAAAGGCATTTTTTTAAAACGAAATCTAGCACTGAATCTTAAACATCGTGGGAAAAAGAAAAGCTATTTAATACCCTTCCAGTACATATATTTAACGAAAAATTGAGCTAAAATTTCAATGTAAAGACTGTTTTTTAAAAATACATTTAAGGTCACCAGTGACATATCTAACGCTGTAGATATCAGTCTCCAAACACCTTTTATAATAACCAAAATACTCCGTAATATGGTCAATTAGATTGTCACATTTTATTAAAGAGGTCCACTTCAATTGCACATTTGTTTCTACTGCATATTCTAGAACGTAATTTACCCATTCATATCAAATATTAAATGATCTATTTCTGCTACCGGCTCACATCAAGTGCATCAACAAACAAATTAGTTACAATTCTAGTTCTATTAATCATCTTAAAACAGATAATGGAGATCTAACATCTGTCAAAGATATTACAAACACTTTGGCAGAAACTTTTTCAAAAAATTCTTCTTCTGAAAATTGTCAACCAAATTTTCTGAAAAATAAGAACTAAAAGAACAGAAGAAGCTGAACTTCAAGTCGAAAAACTTGGAGAAATACAATAAACTATTCACTCTCAAAGAACTTCGAGAGTCCGTTAAAAAGGCTCACGATACATCAGCTGATCCTGATGATATCCATTATCAATTATTAAAACATTTACCTGAATCCTGTCTCTCTACCCTTCTTAATATATTTAATAAGGTTTGGGTGACGGGAAACTTCCCCGATTCTTGGCGGGAAGCAATCGTTATTATTATCGCCCAATCGCTTTAACGAGTTGTATATGTAAAACCATGGAACGAATGATTAATGAGAGACTCGTTTGGTACCTGGAGTCCAACAAACTGATAACAAAGTATCAAAGTGGATTCCTGCGCCAACGAGGCACAACAGACAATCTCATCCGATTTGAATCGTTTATTAGGGAAGCTTTCATAAAAAAAGAACATCTAGTCGCTGTATTTTTTGACTTGGAGAAAGCTTATGATACTGCATGGAAGTACGGTATTATGAATGATCTTCATGACCTTGGTCTTAGATGCCGATTACCCATTTTTATAGAGAAATTCTTAGATGATAGACAGTTTCGTGTCCGAATGGGTTCAACCCTCTCTGATATTCATGACATGAGATGGGTGTTCCACAGGGCAGCATACTCTCTGTCACGCTTTTTAATATAAAGATTAACAGTATAGTAAAATGCATCAATCCAGGTGTGGATTGTTCTCTATATGTTGACGACTTTGTTATATGTTATCGTGCAAAAAACATGAATACTATTGAGAGACAATTACAACAATGTCTCAATAAACTTCAGACCTTGTCTGATGAAAATGGTTTTAAATTTTCTAAATCTAAAACCAATTGTATGCACTTATGTCAACTATGCAAACATCACGAAGACCCTCATCTAACACTGGGCGGTTCACCTTTACTAGTAGTGGATGAGACAAAATTCCTAGGTCTTATTTTCGACGGTAAATTAACATTTATACCACACCTTAAATACTTGAAGGCCAAATGCCTTAAAGCTCTTAACTTACTTAAAGTTGTTGCAAACACTAATTGGGGAGCATATCGAAAAGTCCTCTTGCGACTTTACAGATCTCTTATCAGATCCAAGCTGGACTACGGCTCAATAGTATATGGATCGACTCGCAAGTCGTACTTGCAGATGCTCGATCCTATACATAATCAAGGATTACGACTCGTCTTAGGAGCCTTTCGTACATCACCAGCCGAAAGTCTATATGTTGAAGCTAATGAACCATCATTGTCTCATAGACGGGACAAATTAGCCCTTCAGTATACCATTAAATTACAATCTAACCCTTCAAATCCAACTTTCGATACTGTTTTTAATCCTAATTATGAACCTCTTTTTGATCGAAAACCGAAGGCCATTCGGCCATTTGGTCTTCGTATTAAACCAAAATTAAGAGTCACTGAAATCGACCTAAATTTGATTGCCAAGTACAAAGTACCGCAAATTCCACCGTGGACTTTGGAAACACCAACAATTATTTTTGATCTTTGTAATAATAGCTAATCCATTACAGATCCTACTATCTTTCAAAGCAAATTTAACGAAATTAAATCGAAATACAGTAACTTTCAACACATATACACAGATGGTTCTAAAGATGGAGACAATGTAGATTCCCTTTCATCTCTTCAAGCACTGGGTAATATGAAACATGATAATCCAGTTGTGCTTCAACTTTTAGAAAAGTACAATTCTCTTATAGTTGATAATGTTATTATTTTCTGCTGGCTTCCAAACCATGTAGGAATACGTGGTAATGATAGAGCTGATAGTGCTACTAAGGCAGCCTTAGGTTTACATATATCTAATACCAAATTACCTTATACTGATTTTAAAAGTTGTATCAACACATATATTCGTAACTCTTGGCAAGCCGCTTGGGACTTGTCGGTGAACAATAAACTCCATTCCATTAAACCGTTACTCGGAGAATGGCGTCCTTCTGATAGACCCATTCGTCGAGAGGAAGTTGTCCTAGCCAGGGTCAGGATAGGGCATACACTCTGTACTCATTCATATTTATTACAAGGTGAGCAGTTGCCAGAATGTATACCCTGTTTTGCACCGTTAACGGTCAAACATATTTTGTTGGAATGTATAGATTTTGATCCTATGCGACAAAGATACTACACAGTTAATACTTTGAAAGAGTTATTTGATACTATAGATTTTAGTCTTGTTTTAGATTTCCTTAAAGAAATCAGACTTTATAAATCAATATAATATTTCCCTGTATATATTAACTTGTTTACAAGCCCGTTGACGGGCATTTGTTGATTTACATATATATACATAGTTTATATTGCTACCATATCATCCCTTATTTGTAGATAGTTTTATCTTTATACGTTTACATTATTTTTAATTACTATTTCATTATTTCATGATTCATCGGTTTTTGCGCACAGTATGACCTATTTATGTGTCGACGTGCCATAAAACACCATTCATTCATTCATTCATTCATTCATTCATTATGCAACAATATTACGTTTCAGTTCTGTCAAACGCTTTACAACACAGACTACAATTTGAAGATCGTCTCACAAAGAACCTGCCAAGTCAATGAGTACTTGCATTGTGGCTTTTATATTCATATATACATGCTCATCTATGCGCTATAACGCATGTGAGCATGTATACCTACTTTCGAAGACCGTACTGCTATATCAAAGCTCCTCCTCAGTGGTCATAATCTACACAACTCTTATAATCGGTCACTTTTCAAAGAATTATATATTTTTTAATAATTCATATTTTCATTTGAAATTTTAACTGGCGTCGTTTAATAAATATCTCTAGCGATTCATAAAACTTAATCTGCCTTGATTGGACTAAAAACTTGTTGATAAACTTAATAAAATATTGGTATGTGTTTCGGTGATTTCCAGTTTTTAGTATTCTTGTTATTTTCAAAAAACATGGGTGACCAATTATAAAAGTTGAGTAGTGTATTGAACAAGACAGATATAAATATGAATACCTCATAACAAACGTCTTTGTTTACATTGAAATAAACTTACAGTGGCAACGGAGTTGCATTTTATTATCGAATGCTCGGACTTTGGTACAACCTCGACATTTAAACAATAATACTACATATTGAAAAGGGGATCGTTTGGAAGCAATACACACAAACAAGAGAGAAACGTCACAAAGAGTGGGCTTAATGATCCCAAAGGACAAGTCAGTAATACCACTATTGCCGGGGTGGCGCATACGTATGCACATTTTGATCCATTTTCAAGTATACTTTCAATTCTGTATCAAAACAATGATTTGTCGATACTTAAATATGTTTAAACAACTATCTAAATGATAAAAAAAAATACATATTGATTATTCATTTACCTTACTTTTCCAACAATAATATGAGTTTTGATCATAATGTAATAGTTTGTATCATTAAACTTGTTAAGAAGTTTATCAAAAGAGATTATGACCTTATCATTTTGTAACTGCTTGACCCTTTTACATTTCGCAACTATGTTGACCCTATGATCATGAACCCTGAAATCCTAAAACGTTTGATGTTTATTTTCAAACATGTCATGTCGTGCCTTTAATGGTTTATTCTTCTTTTTCTCTCTTCTGCCAAGTCATGGAATACTTTGAGGCTTTCTAGGCTTTGTTTCATTTTAAATTCCTATATACATGATCATCTTTGTGTTATACTTATATTGTCAATTCATGCTGCTTAGAGAGTTAGAGGAGATAGCCTGGCGCAGATATCTATGACATGCAATAATTTTGATTAAAGTAGACATCCAATCTGTCGTGTCTGACCGTATGTTTCACTCTTCTTATTTATAGCTCAGCCATATTGGAACATGGACTCCACACATCCTCCCATAACCCGACTATTTGGTATGTACATGTTTCTGTGTTTTTCTGTTTATTAATACACTTACAAATATGGTGCATGCTACCCACCTCAGTCCCTTTCCTCACTCACCCATCATCAAAGTGTGTTGGGCTGGGTTTGAGGCGGGCAAGTGCACTATCAAATGAATGTTTTTTATATTTGTTTTCTAAATAGTGTATACTATTAACGTCAAATTTGCATTAAGGTTACAACTTTACTTTAAGCATAAAACTGGTTTATTTTAAGTACAGTTTATGTTATCACGAAATTAAAAAATATTTTTACCAAAGGGTTACTTTCAACTTATTTGTTGCAAGTAACTCCTGCGACCACCATGACGTTAATGGTATACACTTATACTTGAAATACAATCAGTATTATCTCCATTCCATTCAGGTTGAAAATGAACAAAATGCGGCTTTAAGGGTACACGGCATACCTTTTACCAAGGAAATCCCCCACTCCATCACCCCCACCCCACCCCCGCCGCGCCACACGCTTTCCTCCCTTAACTCTTTAAATGTCATGTTTTTGATTTGTTACTATTTATCATGGATATATCTCCGCTATTCTTTAAAGATTGCTTGAATGAAGAGGTCACCTTCTCTGATGTCAGGTGAATAACGTGTTGTGACTGAAAATACGAATAGTCGGGCTGTGCTGATCTCCAACAGCTCTTGTCTAGTATGTTAAAATACGAGTAGTCGAGCTGTGCTGATCTCCGACAGCTCTTGTCTAGTATGTTAAAATACGAATAGTCGAGCTGTGCTGATCTCCGACAGCTCTTGTCTAGTATGTTAAAATACGAATAGTCGGGCTGTGCTGATCTCCGACAGCTCTTGTCTAGTATGTTAAAATACGAATAGTCGAGCTGTTCTGATCTTCGACAGCTCTTGTCTAGTATGTTTAAATACGAATAGTCGAGCTGTTCTGATCTTCGACAGCTCTTGTCTAGTATGTTTAAATACGAATGTATGTTAAAATATTATCAATTTTAGGCACTGTCTAAGACCGAGCAGAGCTCTTAAAATTAATACTTACATGATATATCGGATCGCATGTAAAATTTAACTTGTAAACCAAATATTTTACTCTTAATAGTTATTCTACATTGTTGTGATAAAAGACTTACCTATCAACATGGATGGACATTGGCTGATTGAAGTTTCATTAAAATTGTCTGAGAAATAAAGTCATAGACATATTAATGTCTGCGATAAAGTTACATGTTTTTTTACCAAAACTATTGAAATGTAGATGAATTAGATAATAAATGTTAAAAAACACCGAAACATATGAGTAAATTAATTGACTATTCATACTTTCGATCATCAAAATCAGCTGACTAAGCAATGGCCTAGACATTTGACACACCTCTAAATTGTGGTAGGTGGTAAACTCAAACTCGGGCTTTATCATAGTTTGCTTGTATGGTGTTTTACGTCATTTTCAACACATGTAAGGATATATTATTAGTAAGAAGGTCGACTTTTTTGTGTTGGAGGCATCCACCCACTTTTCCTGGGTAGAACCAGTACTATACGATCCGTAAGAATCGACACTTCCTCACAAGTCGAGCTCCCAGTGGGATTCGAACCTGCAACGAGGTGAAGGTTTACAATGCAACGTCGTTAACTATTCGACCACGGAGACACGTCGTCTTTATCAACCAAGTTTATTGTAAAAGTTAAGGTACTTAAAGTGTGATTTTTTTAAAATCAAATTTTGAAAAATTTTGAGGCACTTTTCCTGGGTTCATATTGTTTTCCAGAGAGAATAGTTTTGTTTCAGACATATCTTTTTGGCAGCGACTACAAATAGTGTCATTGAACATTTTCATTTCAGTTCTTCTTTCCAAACAAAGTTCACATTTAGAAAAAAATGTACGACATCCGTTCTTTTTCAAAGGCAAGTATATCATCCATAGCAAGGTTGAATTTTTCATCTTTTGTAATGGTGCATCTTCTGGTATGTCATTTATTTGATATGTTTTAGTAATATACCTTTTTCCGGTTTATTTCTCATTTCCCTTTTCTTTTATTCTGACTGTGTTTCGTTTTCAAGAGGTTTTTCATAATTGATTTCTAGTTTCCTACATAAAGATTGGATGTCATTGGTTATATTAGAGTTGGAATGTGAGTCCTTATTTGGTTCAGTATATGATGTACTAATATAATTTTCTGAATTATGTTTGCTCTTGTTGCCATGTGTGTTTTCGGTGGGTGATTTTCGCTTTTTACTTTTACTACTATCAGCGTCATTAGAACTTGAAACTCTTCATTGTTCAAAAGCAAGTCAATGGTTGTACATGACAATTCTCCTTCATTGGTTGAAAAAGAATACATATCATATTGCTCTGCACCATTTTGAAGCTTAAAACTCATGCGTACATTGATGTTGTAGCCTAAAACGGAAGACACAGTTTCAACGGAAGACACAGTTTCAATCTTACAAGCTGTGGCGCACCCATGACCATTTATCATTTCCCTCTCGTATTGAAGTTTGGTCATGTCAGGACTGTGGTAAATTTGGACTATTGTTTGGGGCGCTTGTTTCAGCCAAAGGTTTTTCTGCAGTAATTTGAGCAATTTAAATAATATGTATATCAGTTATGTATCATTAGAATTGTCATTTTTAGTGGTAAATAAAACTGCTTTACTTTTGAAAATCGGTTGAGAAATAAATATTTTACAGTCAAAATTATTTTTTGATGGGGCTTTTCCTATGTAAATTCCTTGTTAGTGGGACAGCAGAAAAGTAAGAAATGTCAAATAATTTCAGTAATACTTCATATTTTGCTATACAACTTTCAGGGTGTTTTAATTCACTAATATCCAACAATTCAAAACCATTTTCGGATAACAATTCTAAAAAAATATTTTTCAAAATTTTCAGGCAACAGAATTTTGCATTGAAAATGACCCATCAGAAACAACTTTCGCACATGAATCTTTTATTTCGCAACCGATTTTGAAAAATAAGGTTTTATTTTATCACTAAAAATGTCTGTTTCACTGATATCCAACTTATTTAGGTAGTAGATTAATTTTATTTTAAAAGTCCAAAAAAACTTTGGCTGAAACAAGAGGCCCAAACAATAACTCATTCATGTCACCCTGTTATCAGCAATATAAGAGCAAATAATTTCTCCTATATTGTCTTGTCGACGTGCCGTAAAACACCATTCATTCATTCATTCATATATTGTCGAACATATTTACGTTTCCAGTGATGCTTAGACATAGGCAATGAAAAAAGCAGTCACCATCACCAGGCGCATTGTATTTGTTGAAAGGAGCATTGTTAATTTAAGTGGGACTAGCTTGAAGGCTGAACTCATTTGGAAGATTTGTCTCGTCAGTTCATTATTTTTAATTCTAACACGACCTCCGCAGTCTTTCATATACACAAAGAAGAGAGACAGCTGTATGTTATTCTACGATAAAATACAGCTGTTCCATTAATTCCCCGCGTATATTTCATCCGTTGGAAGCGCCACGTCCCCACAAAATCACTCTGACTTACCCTGCGATGGAGAGATCTTTTTATGCACAAATTAAAAAATATATTTTGACGGTTTTGACAGCTGTCAGTTCTCTGTTTAACAACAAAACGACACAATGACGACATACA
>JAWPHD010022391.1:0-25235 GCA_037043455.1 Cyrtodaria siliqua | reverse complement strand
TATTCAGTTCTTACGCATATATATTCAGTTGTTACACATATATATGCAGTTCTTACACATATATATTCAGTTCTTACACATATATATTCAGTTCTTATACATATATATTCAGTTCTTACACATATATATTCCGTTCTTACGCATATATATTCAGTTCTTACACATATATATGCAGTTCTTACACAAGTATATTCAGTTCTTACACATATATTCCGATCTTACGCATATATATTCAGTTCTTACACATATATATTCAGCTCTTACACATATATATTCAGTTCTTACACATATATATTCAGTTCTTACACATATATATTCAGTTCTTACACATATATATTCAGTTCTTACACATATATATTCCGTTCTTACGCATATATATTCAGTTCTTACACATTATATTCCGTTCTAACACATATATATTCAGTTCTTACACATATATATACAGTTCTTACACATATATATTCCGTTCTTACGCATATATATTCAGTTCTTACGCATATATATTCAGTTCTTACACATATATATTCAGTTCTTACGCATATATATTTATTTCTTACGCATATATATTCAGTTCTTACACATATATATTCAGTTCTTACACATATATATTCCGTTCTTACGCATATATATTCAATTCTTACACATATATATGCAGTTCTTACACAAATATATTCAGTTCTTACACATATATATTCAGTTCTTACGCATATATATTCAATTCTTACGCATATATGTCCAGTTCTTACACATATATTCCGATCTTACGCATATATATACAGTTCTTACGCATATATATTCATTTCTTACACATATATATTTAGCTCTTACACATATATATTCAGTTCTTACACATATATATTCAGTTCTTACACATATATATTCCGTTCTTACGCATACATATTCAGTTCTTACACATATATATGCAGTTCTTACAAAAATATATTCAGTTCTTACACATATATATTCAGTTCTTACGCATATATTCAGTTCTTACGCATATATTTTCAATTCTTACCCATATATGTTCAGTTCTTACACATATATTCCGATCTTACGCATATATATTCAGTTCTTACGCATATATATTCAGTTTTTACACATATATATTCCGTTCTTACGCATATATATTTAGTTCTTACACATATATATTCAGTTCTTACACATATATATTCAGTTCTACACATATATATTCAGTTCTTACACATATATATTCAGTTCTTACACATATATATTCCGTTCTTACGCATATATATTCCGTTCTAACACATATATATTCAGTTCTTACACATATATATTCAGTTCTTACACATATATATTCAGTTCTAACACATATATATTCAGTTCTTATACATATATATTCAGTTCTTACACATATATATTCCGTTCTTACGCATATATATTCAGTTCTTACACATATATATGCAGTTCTTACACAAGTATATTCAGTTCTTACACATATATTCCGATCTTACGCATATATATTCAGTTCTTACACATATATATTCAGCTCTTACACATATATATTCAGTTCTTACACATATATATTCAGTTCTTACACATAAATATTCAGTTCTAACACATATATATTCAGTTCTTACACATATATATTCAGTTCTTACACATATATATTCCGTTCGTACGCATATATATTCAGTTCTTACACATTATATTCCGTTCTAACACATATATATTCAGTTCTTACACATATATATACAGTTCTTACACATATATATTCCGTTCTTACGCATATATATTCAGTTCTTACGCATATATATTCAGTTCTTACACATATATATTCAGTTCTTACGCATATATATTCAGTTCTTACGCATATATATTTAGTTCTTACGCATATATATTCAGTTCTTACACATATATATTCAGTTCTTACACATATATATTCCGTTCTTACGCATATATATTCAATTCTTACACATATATATGCATTTCTTTCACAAATATATTCAGTTCTTACACATATATATTCAGTTCTTACGCATATATATTCAATTCTGACGCATATATATCCAGTTCTTACACATATATTCCGATCTTACGCATATATATACAGTTCTTACGCATATATATTCATTTCTTACACATATATATTTAGCTCTTACACATATATATTCAGTTCGTACACATATATATTCAGTTCTTACACATATATATTCCGTTCTTACGCATACATATTCAGTTCTTACACATATATATGCAGTTCTTACAAAAATATATTCAGTTCTTACACATATATATTCAGTTCTTACGCATATATTCAGTTCTTACGCATATATTTTCAATTCTTACCCATATATGTTCAGTTCTTACACATATATTCCGATCTTACGCATATATATTCAGTTCCTATACATATATATTCAGTTCTTACACATATATATTCCGTTCTTACGCATACAATTCAGTTCTTACGCATATATATTCAGTTCTTACACATATATATTCAGCTCTTACACATATATATTCATTTCTTACACATATATATTCAGTTCTTACACATATATATTCAGTTCTAACACATATATATTCAGTTCTTACACATATATATTCCGTTCTTACGCATATATATTCAGTTCTTACACAAATATATTCAGTTCTTAAACATATATATTCAGTTTTTACGCATATATTCAGTTCTTACGCATATATGTTCAGGTCTTACACATATATATTCAGCTCTTACACATATATATTCATTTCTTACACATATATATTCAACTCTTACACATACATATTTAGTTCTTACACATATATATTCAGTTCTTACACATATATATTCCGTTCTTACGCATATATATTCAGTTCTTACACATATATATTCCGTTCTAACACATATATATTCAGTTCTTACACATATATATTCAGTTCTTACACATATATATTCCGTTCTTACACATATATATTAAGTTCGTACGCATATATATTCAGTTCTTACACATATATATTCAGTTCTTACGCATATATATTCAGTTCTTACGCATATATATTTAGTTCTTACGCATATATATTCAGTTCTTACACATACATATTCAGTTCTTACACATATATATTCCGTTCTTACGCATATATATTCAATTCTTACACATATATATGCAGTTCTTACAGAAATATATTCAGTTCTTACGCATATATATTCAGTTCTTACGCATATATATTCAGTACTTACACATATATATTCAGCTCTTACACATATATATTCAGTTCTTACACATATATATTCAGTTCTTACATATATATATTCAGTTCTAACACATATATATTCAGTTCTTACACATATATATTCAGTTCTTACACATATATATTCCATTCTTACGCATATATATTCAGTTCTTACACATATATATGCAGTTCTTACACAAATATATTCAGTTCTTACACATATTTATTCAGTTTTTACGCATATATTCAGTTCTTACACATATATTCCAATCTTACGCATATATGTTCAGTTCTTACACATATATATTCAGCTCTTACACATATATATTCAGTTCTTACACATATATATTCCGTTCTTACGCATATATATTCAATTCTTACACATATATATGCAGTTCTTTCAGAAATATATTCAGTTCTTACGCATATATATTCAGTTCTTACGCATATATATTCCGTACTTACACATATATATTCAGCTCTTACACATATATATTCAGTTCTTACACATATATATTCAGTACTTACACATATATATTCAGTTTTAACACATATATATTCAGTTCTTACACATATATATTCAGTTCTTACACATATATATTCCATTCTTAAGCATATATATTCAGTTCTTACACATATATATGCAGTATTTACACATATATATTCAGTTCTTACACATATATATTCAGTTCTTACACATATATATTCAGTTCTTACACATATATATTCAGTTCTTACACATATATATTCCGTTCTTACGCATATATATTCAGTTCTTACACATATATATTCCGTTCTAACACATATATATTCAGTTCTTACACATATATATTCAGTTCTTACACATATATATTCCGTTCTTACGCATATATATTCGGTTCTTACGCATATATATTCAGTTCTTACACATATATATTCAGTTCTTACGCATATATATTCAGTTCTTACGCATATATATTTAGTTCTTACGCATATATATTCAGTTATTACACATATATATTCAGTTCTTACACATATATTCCATTCTTACGCATATATATTCAATTCTTACACATATATATGCAGTTCTTACACAAATATATTCAGTTCTTACACATATATATTCAGTTCTTACACATATATATTCCGTTCTTACGCATATATATTCAGTTCTTACACATATATATGCAGTTCTTACAAAAATATATTCAGTTCTTACACATATATATTCAGTTTTTACGCATATATTCAGTTCTTACGCATATATATTCAATTCTTACGCATATATGTTCAGTTCTTACACATATATTCCGATCTTACGCATATATATTCAGTTCTTACTCATATATATTCAGTTCTTACACATATATTCCGATCTTACGCATATATATTCAGTTCTTACGCATATATATTCAGTTCTTACACAAATATATTCAGTTCTTACACAAATATATTCAGTTCTTACACATATATATTCCGTTCTTACGCATATATATTCCGTTCTTATACATATATATTCAGTTCTTACACATATATATTCCGTACTTACGCATATATATTCAGTTCTTACACATATATATGCAGTTCTTACACAAATATATTCAGTTCTTACACATATATATTCAGTTTTTACGCATATATTTAGTTCTTACACATATATTCCGATCTTACGCATATATATTCAGTTCTTACGCATATATATTCAGTTCTTACACATATATATTCAGTTCTAACACATATATATTCAGTTCTTACACATATATATTCCGTTCTTACGCATATATATTCAGTTCTTACACAAATATATTCAGTTCTTACACATATATATTCAGTTTTTACGCATATATTCAGTTCTTACACATATATATTGAGTTCTAACACATATATATTCAGTTCTTACACTTATATATTCCGTTCTTACGCATATATATTCAGTTCTTACACAAATATATTCAGTTCTTACACATATATATTCAGTTTTTACGCATATATTCAGTTCTTACACATATATTCCGATCTTAAGCATATATATTCAGTTCTTACGCATATATATTCAGTTCTTACACATATATATTCAGCTATTACACATATATATTCATTTCTTACACATATATATTCAGTTCTTACACTTATATATTCAGTTCTTACACATATATATTCAGTTCTTACACATATATATTCCGTTCTTACGCATATATATTCTGTTCCTACACATATATATTCCGTTCTAACACATATATATTCAGTTCTTACACATATATATTCAGTTCTTACACATATTTATTCCGTTCTTACGCATATATATTCAGTTCTTACACAAATATATTCAGTTCTTACACATATATATTCAGTATTTACGCATATATTCAGTTCTTACAAATATATTCCGATCTTACGCATATATATTCAGTTCTTACGCATATATGTTCAGTTCTTACACATATATATTCAGCTCTTACAGATATACATTCATTTCTTACACATATATATTCAGCTCTTACACATATATATTCAGTTCTTACACATATATATTCAGTTCTTACACATGTATATTCCGTTCTTACGCATATATATTCAGTTCTTACACATATATATTCCGTTCTAACACATATATATTCAGTTCTTACACATATATATTCAGTTCTTACACATATATATTCAGTTCTTACGCATACATATTTAGTTCTTACGCATATATATTCAGTTCTTACACATATATATGCAGTTCTTACACAAATATATTCAGTTCTTACACATATATATTCAGTTCTTACGCATATATATTCAATTCTTACGCATATATGTCCAGTTCTTACACATATATTCCGATCTTACGCATATATATACAGTTCTTACGCATATATATTCATTTCTTACACATATATATTTAGCTCTTACACATATATATTCAGTTCTTACACATATATATTCAGTTCTTACACATATATATTCCGTTCTTACGCATACATATTCAGTTCTTACACATATATATGCAGTTCTTACAAAAATATATTCAGTTCTTACACATATATATTCAGTTCTTACGCATATATTCAGTTCTTACGCATATATTTTCAATTCTTACCCATATATGTTCAGTTCTTACACATATATTCCGATCTTACGCATATATATTCAGTTCTTACGCATATATATTCAGTTTTTACACATATATATTCCGTTCTTACGCATATATATTTAGTTCTTACACATATATATTCAGTTCTTACACATATATATTCAGTTCTACACATATATATTCAGTTCTTACACATATATATTCAGTTCTTACACATATATATTCCGTTCTTACGCATATATATTCCGTTCTAACACATATATATTCAGTTCTTACACATATATATTCAGTTCTTACACATATATATTCAGTTCTAACACATATATATTCAGTTCTTATACATATATATTCAGTTCTTACACATATATATTCCGTTCTTACGCATATATATTCAGTTCTTACACATATATATGCAGTTCTTACACAAGTATATTCAGTTCTTACACATATATTCCGATCTTACGCATATATATTCAGTTCTTACACATATATATTCAGCTCTTACACATATATATTCAGTTCTTACACATATATATTCAGTTCTTACACATAAATATTCAGTTCTAACACATATATATTCAGTTCTTACACATATATATTCAGTTCTTACACATATATATTCCGTTCGTACGCATATATATTCAGTTCTTACACATTATATTCCGTTCTAACACATATATATTCAGTTCTTACACATATATATACAGTTCTTACACATATATATTCCGTTCTTACGCATATATATTCAGTTCTTACGCATATATATTCAGTTCTTACACATATATATTCAGTTCTTACGCATATATATTCAGTTCTTACGCATATATATTTAGTTCTTACGCATATATATTCAGTTCTTACACATATATATTCAGTTCTTACACATATATATTCCGTTCTTACGCATATATATTCAATTCTTACACATATATATGCAGTTCTTTCACAAATATATTCAGTTCTTACACATATATATTCAGTTCTTACGCATATATATTCAATTCTGACGCATATATATCCAGTTCTTACACATATATTCCGATCTTACGCATATATATACAGTTCTTACGCATATATATTAATTTCTTACACATATATATTTAGCTCTTACACATATATATTCAGTTCGTACACATATATATTCAGTTCTTACACATATATATTCCGTTCTTACGCATACATATTCAGTTCTTACACATATATATGCAGTTCTTACAAAAATATATTCAGTTCTTACACATATATATTCAGTTCTTACGCATATATTCAGTTCTTACGCATATATTTTCAATTCTTACCCATATATGTTCAGTTCTTACACATATATTCCGATCTTACGCATATATATTCAGTTCCTATACATATATATTCAGTTCTTACACATATATATTCCGTTCTTACGCATACAATTCAGTTCTTACGCATATATATTCAGTTCTTACACATATATATTCAGCTCTTACACATATATATTCATTTCTTACACATATATATTCAGTTCTTACACATATATATTCAGTTCTAACACATATATATTCAGTTCTTACACATATATATTCCGTTCTTACGCATATATATTCAGTTCTTACACAAATATATTCAGTTCTTAAACATATATATTCAGTTTTTACGCATATATTCAGTTCTTACGCATATATGTTCAGGTCTTACACATATATATTCAGCTCTTACACATATATATTCATTTCTTACACATATATATTCAACTCTTACACATACATATTTAGTTCTTACACATATATATTCAGTTCTTACACATATATATTCCGTTCTTACGCATATATATTCAGTTCTTACACATATATATTCCGTTCTAACACATATATATTCAGTTCTTACACATATATATTCAGTTCTTACACATATATATTCCGTTCTTACACATATATATTAAGTTCGTACGCATATATATTCAGTTCTTACACATATATATTCAGTTCTTACGCATATATATTCAGTTCTTACGCATATATATTTAGTTCTTACGCATATATATTCAGTTCTTACACATACATATTCAGTTCTTACACATATATATTCCGTTCTTACGCATATATATTCAATTCTTACACATATATATGCAGTTCTTACAGAAATATATTCAGTTCTTACGCATATATATTCAGTTCTTACGCATATATATTCAGTACTTACACATATATATTCAGCTCTTACACATATATATTCAGTTCTTACACATATATATTCAGTTCTTACATATATATATTCAGTTCTAACACATATATATTCAGTTCTTACACATATATATTCAGTTCTTACACATATATATTCCATTCTTACGCATATATATTCAGTTCTTACACATATATATGCAGTTCTTACACAAATATATTCAGTTCTTACACATATTTATTCAGTTTTTACGCATATATTCAGTTCTTACACATATATTCCAATCTTACGCATATATGTTCAGTTCTTACACATATATATTCAGCTCTTACACATATATATTCAGTTCTTACACATATATATTCCGTTCTTACGCATATATATTCAATTCTTACACATATATATGCAGTTCTTTCAGAAATATATTCAGTTCTTACGCATATATATTCAGTTCTTACGCATATATATTCCGTACTTACACATATATATTCAGCTCTTACACATATATATTCAGTTCTTACACATATATATTCAGTACTTACACATATATATTCAGTTCTAACACATATATATTCAGTTCTTACACATATATATTCAGTTCTTACACATATATATTCCATTCTTAAGCATATATATTCAGTTCTTACACATATATATGCAGTATTTACACATATATATTCAGTTCTTACACATATATATTCAGTTCTTACACATATATATTCAGTTCTTACACATATATATTCAGTTCTTACACATATATATTCCGTTCTTACGCATATATATTCAGTTCTTACACATATATATTCCGTTCTAACACATATATATTCAGTTCTTACACATATATATTCAGTTCTTACACATATATATTCCGTTCTTACGCATATATATTCGGTTCTTACGCATATATATTCAGTTCTTACACATATATATTCAGTTCTTACGCATATATATTCAGTTCTTACGCATATATATTTAGTTCTTACGCATATATATTCAGTTATTACACATATATATTCAGTTCTTACACATATATTCCATTCTTACGCATATATATTCAATTCTTACACATATATATGCAGTTCTTACACAAATATATTCAGTTCTTACACATATATATTCAGTTCTTACACATATATATTCCGTTCTTACGCATATATATTCAGTTCTTACACATATATATGCAGTTCTTACAAAAATATATTCAGTTCTTACACATATATATTCAGTTCTTACGCATATATTCAGTTCTTACGCATATATATTCAATTCTTACGCATATATGTTCAGTTCTTACACATATATTCCGATCTTACGCATATATATTCAGTTCTTACTCATATATATTCAGTTCTTACACATATATTCCGATCTTACGCATATATATTCAGTTCTTACGCATATATATTCAGTTCTTACACAAATATATTCAGTTCTTACACAAATATATTCAGTTCTTACACATATATATTCCGTTCTTACGCATATATATTCCGTTCTTATACATATATATTCAGTTCTTACACATATATATTCCGTACTTACGCATATATATTCAGTTCTTACACATATATATGCAGTTCTTACACAAATATATTCAGTTCTTACACATATATATTCAGTTTTTACGCATATATTTAGTTCTTACACATATATTCCGATCTTACGCATATATATTCAGTTCTTACGCATATATATTCAGTTCTTACACATATATATTCAGTTCTAACACATATATATTCAGTTCTTACACATATATATTCCGTTCTTACGCATATATATTCAGTTCTTACACAAATATATTCAGTTCTTACACATATATATTCAGTTTTTACGCATATATTCAGTTCTTACACATATATATTGAGTTCTAACACATATATATTCAGTTCTTACACTTATATATTCCGTTCTTACGCATATATATTCAGTTCTTACACAAATATATTCAGTTCTTACACATATATATTCAGTTTTTACGCATATATTCAGTTCTTACACATATATTCCGATCTTAAGCATATATATTCAGTTCTTACGCATATATATTCAGTTCTTACACATATATATTCAGCTATTACACATATATATTCATTTCTTACACATATATATTCAGTTCTTACACTTATATATTCAGTTCTTACACATATATATTCAGTTCCTACACATATATATTCCGTTCTTACGCATATATATTCTGTTCCTACACATATATATTCCGTTCTAACACATATATATTCAGTTCTTACACATATATATTCAGTTCTTACACATATTTATTCCGTTCTTACGCATATATATTCAGTTCTTACACAAATATATTCAGTTCTTACACATATATATTCAGTATTTACGCATATATTCAGTTCTTACAAATATATTCCGATCTTACGCATATATATTCAGTTCTTACGCATATATGTTCAGTTCTTACACATATATATTCAGCTCTTACAGATATACATTCATTTCTTACACATATATATTCAGCTCTTACACATATATATTCAGTTCTTACACATATATATTCAGTTCTTACACATGTATATTCCGTTCTTACGCATATATATTCAGTTCTTACACATATATATTCCGTTCTAACACATATATATTCAGTTCTTACACATATATATTCAGTTCTTACACATATATATTCAGTTCTTACGCATACATATTTAGTTCTTACGCATATATATTCAGTTCTTACACATATATATTCAGTTCTTACACATATATTCCGTTCTTACGCATATATATTCAATTCTTACACATATATATGCAGTTCTTACACAAATATATTCAGTTCTTACACATATATATTCAGTTCTTACACATATATATTCCGTTCTTACGCATATATATTCAGTTCTTACACATATATATGCAGTTCTTACAAAAATATATTCAGTTCTTACACATATATATTCAGTTCTTACGCATATATTCAGTTCTTACGCATATATATTCAATTCTTACGCATATATGTTCAGTTCTTACACATATATTCCGATCTTACGCATATATATTCAGTTCTTACGCATATATATTCAGTTCTTACACATATATTCCGATCTTACGCATATATATTGAGTTCTTACGCATATATATTCAGTTTTTACACATATATATTCCGTTCTTACGCATATATATTTAGTTCTTACACAAATATATTCAGTTCTTAAACAAATATATTCAGTTCTTACACATATATATTCCGTTCTTACGCATATATATTCAGTTCTTACACATATATATGCAGTTCTTACACAAATATATTCAGTTCTTACACATATATATTCAGTTTTTACGCATATATTCAGTTCTTACACATATATTCCGCTCTTACGCATATATATTCAGTTCTTACGCATATATATTCAGTTCTTACACATATATATTCAGTTCTAACACATATATATTCAGTTCTTACACTTATATATTCCGTTCTTACGCATATATATTCAGTTCTTACACAAATATATTCAGTTCTTACACATATATATTCAGTTTTTACGCATATATTCAGTTCTTACACATATATTCCGATCTTAAGCATATATATTCAGTTCTTACGCATATATATTCAGTTCTTACACATATATATTCAGCTATTACACATATATATTCATTTCTTACACATATATATTCAGTTCTTACACTTATATATTCAGTTCTTACACATATATATTCAGTTCTTACACATATATATTCCGTTCTTACGCATATATATTCAGTTCTTACACATATATATTCCGTTCTAACACATATATATTCAGTTCTTACACATATATATTCAGTTCTTACACATATTTATTCCGTTCTTACGCATATATATTCAGTTCTTACACAAATATATTCAGTTCTTACACATATATATTCAGTATTTACGCATATATTCAGTTCTTACACATATATTCCGATCTTACGCATATATATTCAGTTCTTACTCATATATGTTCAGTTCTTACACATATATATTCAGCTCTTACAGATATACATTCATTTCTTACACATATATATTCAGCTCTTACACATATATATTCAGTTCTTACACATATATATTCAGTTCTTACACATATATATTCCGTTCTGACGCATATATATTCAGTTCTTACACATATATATTCCGTTCTAACACATATATATTCAGTTCTTACACATATATATTCAGTTCTTACACATATATATTCAGTTCTTACGCATACATATTTAGTTCTTACGCATATATATTCAGTTCTTACACATATATATTCAGTTCTTACACATATATTCCGTTCTTACGCATATATATTCAATTCTTACACATATATATGCAGTTCTTACACAAATATATTCAGTTCTTACACATATATATTCAGTTCTTACACATATATATTCCGTTCTTACGCATATATATTCAGTTCTTACACATATATATGCAGTTCTTACAAAAATATATTCAGTTCTTACACATATATATTCAGTTCTTACGCATATATTCAGTTCTTACGCATATATATTCAATTCTTACGCATATATGTTCAGTTCTTACACATATATTCCGATCTTACGCATATATATTCAGTTCTTACGCATATATATTCAGTTCTTACACATATATTCCGATCTTACGCATATATATTCAGTTCTTACGCATATATATTCAGTTTTTACACATATATATTCCGTTCTTACGCATATATATTTAGTTCTTACACAAATATATTCAGTTCTTAAACAAATATATTCAGTTCTTACACATATATATTCCGTTCTTACGCATATATATTCCGTTCTAACGCATATATATTCAGTTCTTATACATATATATTCAGTTTTTACACATATATATTCCGTTCTTACGCATATATATTCAGTTCTTACACATATATATGCAGTTCTTACACAAATATATTCAGTTCTTACACATATATATTCAGTTTTTACGCATATATTCAGTTCTTACACATATATTCCGCTCTTACGCATATATATTCAGTTCTTACGCATATATATTCAGTTCTTACACATATATATTCAGTTCTAACACATATATATTCAGTTCTTACACTTATATATTCCGTTCTTACGCATATATATTCAGTTCTTACACAAATATATTCAGTTCTTACACATATATATTCAGTTTTTACGCATATATTCAGTTCTTACACATATATTCCGATCTTAAGCATATATATTCAGTTCTTACGCATATATATTCAGTTCTTACACATATATATTCAGCTATTACACATATATATTCATTTCTTACACATATATATTCAGTTCTTACACTTATATATTCAGTTCTTACACATATATATTCAGTTCTTACACATATATATTCCGTTCTTACGCATATATATTCAGTTCCTACACATATATATTCCGTTCTAACACATATATATTCAGTTCTTACACATATATATTCAGTTCTTACACATATATATTCCGTTCTTACGCATATATATTCAGTTCTTACACAAATATATTCAGTTTTTACACATATATATTCAGTTTTTACGCATATATTCAGTTCTTACACATATATTCCGATCTTACGCATATATATTCAGTTCTTACGCATATATGTTCAGTTCTTACACATATATATTCAGCTCTTACAGATATATATTCATTTCTTACACATATATATTCAGTTCTTACACATATATATTCAGTTCTTACACATATATATTCAGTTCTTACACATATATATTCCGTTCTTACGCATATATATTCAGTTCTTACACATATATATTCCGTTCTAACACATATATATTCAGTTCTTACACATATATATTCACTTCTTACACATATATATTCCGTTTTAACGCATATATATTCAGTTCTTACGCATATATATTCAGTTCTTACACATATATATTCAGTTCTTACGCATATATATTCAGTTCTTACGCATATATATTTAGTTCTTACGCATATATATTCAATTCTTACACATATATATGCAGTTCTTACACAAATATATTCAGTTCTTACGCATATATATTCAGTTCTTACGCATATATATTCAGTACTTACACATATATATTCAGCTCTTACACATATATATTCAGTTCTTACACATATATATTCAGTTCTTACACATATATATTCAGTTCTAACACATATATATTCAGTTCTTACACATATATATTCAGTTCTTACACATATATATTCAGTTCTTACACATATATATTCCGTTCTTACGCATATATATTCAGTTCTTACGCATATATATTCAGTTCTTAAACATATATATTCAGTACTTACGCATATATATTCAGTTCTTACACATATATATTCCGTTCTTACGCATATATATTCAGTTTTTACGCATATATGCAGTTCTTACACATATATATTCAGTTTTTACACATATATATTCCATTCTTAAGCATATATATTCAGTTCTTACACATATATATGCAGTATTTACACATATATATTCAGTTCTTACACATATATATTCAGTTCTTACACATATATATTCAGTTCTTACACATATATATTCCGTTCTTACGCATATATATTCAGTTCTTACACATATATATTTCGTTCTAACACATATATATTCAGTTCTTACACATATATATTCAGTTCTTACACATATATATTCCGTTCTTACGCATATATATTCAGTTCTTACACATATATACTCAGTTCTTACGCATATATATTCAGTTTTTACGCATATATATTTAGTTCTTACTCATATATATTCAGTTCTTACACATATATATTCAGTTCTTACACATATATTCCGTTCTTACGCATATATATTCAATTCTTACACATATATATGCAGTTCTTACACAAATATATTCAGTTCTTACACATATATATTCAGTTCTTACACATATATATTCCGTTCTTACACATATTTTCCGTTCTTACGCATATATATTCAGTTCTTACACATATATATTCAGTTCTTACGCTTATATATTCAGTTCTTACTCATATATATTTAGTTCTTACGCATATATATTCAGTTCTTACACATATATATTCAGTTCTTACACTTATATTCCGTTCTTACGCATATATATTCAATTCTTACATGTATATATGCAGTTCTTACAAAAATATATTCAGTTCTTACACATATATATTCAGTTCTTACGCATATATTCAGTTCTTACGCATATATATTCAATTCTTACGCATATATGTTCAGTTCTTACACATATATTCCGATCTTACGCATATATATTCAGTTCTTACGCATAAATATTCAGTTCTTACACATATATTCCGATCTTACGCATATATATTCAGTTCTTACGCATATATATTCAGTTTTTACACATATATATTCCGTTCTTACGCATATATATTTAGTTCTTACACAAATATATTCAGTTCAAACACAAATATATTCAGTTCTTACACATATATATTCCGTTCTTACGCATATATATTCAGTTTTTACGCATATATATTCAGTTTTTACGCATGTATTCAGTTCTTACACATATATTCCGATCTTACGCATATATATTCAGTTCTTACGCATATATGTTCAGTTCTTACACATATATATTCAGCTCTTACAGATATATATTCATTTCTTACACATATATATTCAGTTCTTACACATATATATTCAGTTCTTACACATATATATTCAGTTCTTACACATATATATTCCGTTCTTACGCATATATATTCACTTCTTACGCATATATATTCAGTTCTTACACATATATATTCAGTTCTTACGCATATATATTCAGTTCTTGCGCATATATATTTAGTTCTTACGCATATATATTCAATTCTTACACATATATATGCAGTTCTTACACAAATATATTCAGTTCTTACGCATATATATTCAGTTCTTACGCATATATATTCAGTACTTACACATATATATTCAGCTCTTACACATATATATTCAGTTCTTACACATATATATTCAGTTCTTACACATATGTATTCAGTTCTAACACATATATATTCAGTTCTTACACATATATATTCAGTTCTAACACATATATATTCCATTCTTACGCATATATTCAGTTCTTACACATATATATGCAGTTTTTACACATATATATTCAGTTCTTACACATATATATTCCGTTCTTACTCATATATATTCAGTTCTTACACATATATATTCCATTCTTACGCATATATATTCAGTTCTTACACATATATATTCAGTTTTATACACATATATATTCAGTTCTTACACATATATATTCAGTTCTTACACATATATATTCAGTTCTTACACATATATATTCCGTTCTTACGCATATATATTCAGTTCTTACACATATATATTCCGTTCTAACACATATATATTCAGTTCTTACACATATATATTCAGTTCTTACACATATATATTCCGTTCTTACGCATATATATTCAGTTCTTACACAAATATATTCAGTTTTTACACATATATATTCAGTTTTTACGCATATATTCAGTTCTTACACATATATTCCGATCTTACGCATATATATTCAGTTCTTACGCATATATGTTCAGTTCTTACACATATATATTCAGCTCTTACAGATATATATTCATTTCTTACACATATATATTCAGTTCTTACACATATATATTCAGTTCTTACACATATATATTCAGTTCTTACACATATATATTCCGTTCTTACGCATATATATTCAGTTCTTACACATATATATTCCGTTCTAACACATATATATTTAGTTCTTACACATATATATTCACTTCTTACACATATATATTCCGTTCTAACGCATATATATTCAGTTCTTACGCATATATATTCAGTTCTTACACATACACTTAGTACATTTGAAAACGCAACATTTTTTACTTTCATATATTTTTTATCTACGCGGCTTTCGTTCAAACAAACATTGTATTTTAGGAAAGTATACATATTTCTTTGTGCCTATCGTTATAATTTAACAATTTATAATTACACAAGAGTTACACTACCTGAAACACTGAAAACACATTTTGCATGAGATTTGGAATAATCACGACATAAGCAAGTTTATTTTTATTTATCTTAAAAGCGCTAACATCGGTATGGTATAAAAACACAACATGATTTGATTTTATTCACAAATCATTATGCTACGTTTAGCTGAACATGTACGAAATCAGGCTATTGGGATGACGGCTGTTGGTGCCACTACAAGAGAGGTAGCGAGACGACTTCGTTGCCATGTCTCAACTATATCTAGGCTACAGACATGCTACCAACAGACAGGCACTGTCAGGGACCGTTCTAGACCAGGCAGGCAGCTAGTAACCACCCCCAGACAGGACATCAGACTGAGGGTATCACATCTCAGAAACAGATTCCTGCCAGCTTCTGATACAGCCAGACACACGATTGGTACTCATGGGTATGTGTTTTCATCCACTATAACCAATAAGCATTGTCACTTTTTTCAAATTACTAAAAATAAAATTGCCTTATTTTCAAATTTTGACTGGTGGTGCGTCACCTTTTTTGTGCAGAATGCATTCTAATTCAGCCATAATTGATTTGTAAGTAGGCCAATAAACGTAACAACTGCAAAAACAGCATAAATGTCATAAATTTAAAAAAAAGGTGAAAATGTTAGATTTTTTTTAATTTTTGATGGTTCGTTTCATTTCAGACGCACAATAAATGACTTGAAGCGACGTGTTTATGGCCGCGTAAACCCCTCTACCACACCGCAGGAACTTCGTGTAGCGCTACAAGACGAATGGCAGCGTATGCCACAGCAAGTGATTGCATCCAAAATACTGTCTATGCACCGTAGATGTTAAGCTTTAATAGACGCTCGTGGTGGCACACTCGGTATTGAAAGTGTTTATTTTAATTTGGATTGGGGTAATTGAACCGTTGATTTTCATATGAAATATATTGATGTTGGCAATGAAATTTTGACCATCTATTAAATCATGATTAAATATATACTATATGAAATTGCATTGTTCTAGCTTTTATACTTTTCAAAAAATTACAAAAACCAAAGTGTTGCGTTTTCAAATGTACTGAGTGTATATATTCAGTTCTTACGCATATATATTCAGTTCTTACGCATATATATTTAGTTCTTACGCATATATATTCAATTCTTACACATATATATGCAGTTCTTACACAAATATATTCAGTTCTTACGCATATATATTCAGTTCTTACGCATATATATTCAGTACTTACACATATATATTCAGCTCTTACACATATATATTCAGTTCTTACACATATATATTCAGTTCTTACACATATGTATTCAGTTCTAACACATATATATTCAGTTCTTACACATATATATTCAGTTCTTACACATATATATTCCATTCTTACGCATATATATTCAGTTCTTACACATATATATGCAGTTTTTACACATATATATTAAGTTCTTACACATATATATTCAGTTCTTACACATATATATTCAGTTCTTACACATATATATTCAGTTCTTACACATATATATTCCGTTCTAACACATATATATTCATTTCTTACACATATATATTCAGTTCTTACACATATATATTCCGTTCTTACGCATATATATTCAGTTCTTACACATATATATTCCGTTCTAACACATATATATTCATTTCTTACACATATATATTCAGTTCTTACACATATATATTCCGTTCTTACGCATATATATTCAGTTCTTACGCATATATATTCAGTTCTTAAACATATATATTCAGTACTTACGCATATATATTCAGTTCTTACGCATATATATTTAGTTCTTACGCATATATATTCAGTTCTTACACATATATATTCAGTTCTTACACATATATATTCCGTTCTTACGCATATATATTCAGTTCTTACGCATATATATTCAGTACTTACGCATATATATT
This sequence comes from Cyrtodaria siliqua, assembly GCA_037043455.1. Taxonomy (NCBI): domain Eukaryota; kingdom Metazoa; phylum Mollusca; class Bivalvia; order Adapedonta; family Hiatellidae; genus Cyrtodaria; species Cyrtodaria siliqua. Next base: position 5,998 of record JAWPHD010022391.1, on the reverse strand, counting down.
CAGTTCTTACGCATATATATTTAGTTCTTACGCATATATATTCAGTTCTTACACATATATATTCAGTTCTTACACATATATATTCCGTTCTTACGCATATATATTCAGTTCTTACACAAATATATTCAGTTCTTACACATATATATTCAGTTTTTACGCATATATTCAGTTATTACACATATATTCCGATCTTACGCATATATATTCAGTTCTTACGCATATATATTCAGTTCTTACACATATATATTCAGCTCTTACACATATATATTCATTTCTAACACATATATATTCAGTTCTTACACATATATATTCAGTTCTTACACATATATATTCAGTTCTTACACATATATATTCCGTTCTTACGCATATACATGTATATTCAGTTCTTACACATATATATTCCGTTCTAACACATATATATTCAGTTCTTACACATATATATTCAGTTCTTACACATATATATTCCGTTCTTACGCATATATATTCAGTTCTTACACAAATATATTCAGTTCTTACACATATATATTCAGTTTTTACGCATATATTCAGTTCTTACACATATATTCCGATCTTACGCATATATATTCAGTTCTTACGCATATATGTTCAGTTCTTACACATATATATTCAGCTCTTACAGATATATATTCATTTCTTAAACATATATATTCAGTTCTTACACATATATATTCAGTTCTTACACATATATATTCAGTTCTTACACATATATATTCCGTTCTTACGCATATATATTCAGTTCTTACACATATATATTCCATTCTTACGCATATATATTCAGTTCTTACACATATATATTCAGTTTTATACACATATATATTCAGTTCTTACACATATATATTCAGTTCTTACACAATATATTCAGTTCTTTACACATATATATTCCGTTACTTACGCATATATATTCAGTCTCTTACACATATATATTCCGTTCTAACACATATATATTCAGTTCTTAGCACATATAATTCAGTTCTTACACATATATATTCCGTTCTTACGCATATATATTCAGTTCTTACGCATATATATTCAGTTCTTAAACATATATATTCAGTACTTACGCATATATATTCAGTTCTTACGCATATATATTTAGTTCTTACGCATATATATTCAGTTCTTACACATATATATTCAGTTCTTACACATATATTCCGTTCTTACGCATATATATTCAATTCTTACACATATATATGCAGTTCTTACACATATATATTCAGTTCTAACACATATATATTCCGTCTTACGCATATATATTCAGTTCTTACGCATATATATTCAGTACTTACGCATATATATTCAGTTCTTACGCATATATATTTAGTTCTTACGCATATATATTCAGTTCTTACACATATATATTCAGTTCTTACACATATATATTCCGTTCTTACGCATATATATTCAGTTCTTACACAAATATATTCAGTTCTTACACATATATATTCAGTTTTTACGCATATATTCAGTTATTACACATATATTCCGATCTTACGCATATATATTCAGTTCTTACGCATATATATTCAGTTCTTACACATATATATTCAGCTCTTACACATATATATCATTTCTAACACAATATATATTCAGTTCTTACAGATATATATTCAGTTCTTACACATATATATTCAGTTCTTACACATATATATTCCGTTCTTACGCATATATATTCAGTTCTTACACATATATATTCCGTTCTAACACATATATATTCAGTTCTTACACATATATATTCAGTTCTTACACATATATATTCCGTTCTAACGCATATATATTCAGTTCTTACACAAATATATTCAGTTCTTACACATATATATTCAGTTTTTACGCATATATTCAGTTCTTACACATATATTCCGATCTTACGCATATATTCAGTTCTTACGCATATATGTTCAGTTCTTACACATATATATTCAGCTCTTACAGATATATATTCATTTCTTAAACATATATATTCAGTTCTTAAACATATATATTCAGTTCTTACACATATATATTCAGTTCTTACACATATATATTCCGTTCTTACGCATATATATTCAGTTCTTACACATATATATTCCGTTCTAACACATATATATTCAGTTCTTACACATATATATTCAGTTCTTACACATATATATTCCGTTCTTACGCATATATATTCAGTTCTTACGCATATATATTCAGTTCGTACACATATGTATTCAAGTCTTACGCATATATATTCAGTTCTTACGCATATATATTTAGTTCTTACGCATATATATTCAGTTCTTACACTATATATTTCAGTTCTTACACATATATATTCCGTTCTTACGCATATATATTCAATCTTACACATATATATGCAGTTCTTACACAAATATATTCAGTTCTTACGCATATATATTCAGTTCTTACGCATATATATTCAGTACTTACACATATATATTTAGCTCTTACACATATATTTTCAGTTCTTACACATATATATTCAGTTCTTACACATATATATTCAGTTCTAACACATATATATTAAGTTCTTACACATATATATTCAGTTCTTACACATATATATTCCATTCTTACGCATATATATTCAGTTCTTACACATATATATGCAGTTTTTACACATATATATTCAGTTCTGACACATATATATATTCAGTTCTTACACATATATATTCAGTTCTTACACATATATATTCCGTTCTTACGCATATATATTCAGTTCTTACACATATATATTCCGTTCTAACACATATATATTCAGTTCTTACACATATATATTCAGTTCTTACACATATATATTCCGTTCTTACGCATATATATTCAGTTCTTACGCATATATATTCAGTCTTAACATATATATTCAGTACTTACGCATATATATTCAGTTCTACGCATATATATTTAGTTCTTACGCATATATATTCAGTTCTTACACATATATATTCAGTTCTTACACATATATTCCGTTCTTACGCATATATATTCAATTCTTACACATATATATGCAGTTCATTCACAAATATATTCAGTTCTTACACATATATATTCAGTTCTAACACATATATATTCAGTTCTTACACATATATATTCAGTTCTTACACATATATATTCAATTCTTACGCATATATATTCAGTTCTTACACATATATATGCAGTTGTTACACATATATATTCAGTTCTTACACATATATATTCAGTTCTTACACATATATATTCAGTTCTTACACATATATATTCCGTTCTTACGCATATATATTCAGTTCTTACACATATATATTCCGTTCTAAACACATATATATTCAGTTCTTACACATATATATTCAGTTCTTACACATATATATTCCGTTCTTACGCATATATATCAGTTCTTACGCATATATATTCAGTTCTTAAACATATATATTCAGTACTTACGCATATATATTCAGTTCTTACGCATATATTTTTAGTTCTTTACGCATATATATTCAGTTCTTAACACATATATATTCAGCTCTTACACATATATATTCATTTCTAACACATATATATTCAGTTCTTACACATATATATTCAGTTACTTACACATATATATTCCGTTCTTACGCATATATATTCAGTTCTTACACATATATATTCCGTTCTAACACATATATATTCAGTTCTTACACATATATATTCAGTTCTTACACATATATATTCCGTTCTAACGCATATATATTCAGTTCTTACACAAATATATTCAGTTCTTACACATATATATTCAGTTTTTACGCATATATTCAGTTCTTACACATATATTCCGATCTTACGCATATATATTCAGTTCTTACGCATATATGTTCAGTTCTTACACATATATATTCAGCTCTTACAGATATATATTCATTTCTTAAACATATATATTCAGTTCTTACACATATATATTCAGTTCTTACACATATATATTCAGTTCTTACACATATATATTCCGTTCTTACGCATATATATTCAGTTCTTACACATATATATTCCGTTCTAAACAGATATATATTCAGTTCTTACACATATATATTCAGTTCTTACACATATATATTCCGTTCTTACGCATATATATTCAGTTCTTACGCATATATATTCAGTTCGTACACATATAGTATTTCAAGTCTTACGCATATATATTCAGTTCTTACGCATATATATTTAGTTCTTACGCATATATATTCAGTTCTTACACATATATATTCAGTTCTTACACATATATATTCCGTTCTTACGCATATATATTCAAATTCTTACACATATATATGCAGTTCTTACACAAATATATTCAGTTCTTACGCATATATATTCAGTTCTTACGCATATATATTCAGTACTTACACATATATATTTAGCTCTTACACATATATTTTCAGTTCTTACACATATATATTCAGTTCTTACACATATATACTTCAGTTCTAACACATATATATTCAGTTCTTACACATATATATTCAGTTCTTACAACATATATATTCCATTCTTACGCATATATATTCAGTTCTTACACATATATATGCAGTTTTTTACACATATATATTCAGTTCTGACACATATATATATTCAGTTCTTACACATATATATTCAGTTCTTACACATATATATTCAGTTTTTACGCATATATTCAGTTCTTACACATATATTCCGATCTTACGCATATATATTCAGTTCTTACGCATATATGTTCAGTTCTTACACATATATATTCAGCTCTTACAGATATATATTCATTTCTTACACATATATATTCAGTTCTTACACATATATATTCAGTTCTTACACATATATATTCAGTTCTTACACATATATATTCCGTTCTTACGCATATATATTCAGTTCTTACAGATATATATTTCCGTTCTAACACATATATATTCAGTTCTTACACATATATATTCACTTCTTACACATATATATTCCGTTCTAACGCATATATATTCAGTTCTTACGCATATATATTCAGTTCTTACGCATATATATTCAGTTCTTACGCATATATATTCCGTTCTTACGCATATATATTCAATTCTTACACATATATATGCAGTTCTTACACAAATATATTCAGTTTCTTACGCATATATATTCAGTTCTTACGCATATATATTTCAGTACTTACACATATATATTCAGCTCTTACACATATATATTCAGTTCTTACACATATATATTCAGTTCTTACACATATATATTCAGTTCTAACACATATATATTCAGTTCTTACACATATATATTCAGTTCTTACACATATATATTCCATTCTTACGCATATATATTCAGTTCTTACACATATATATGCAGTTTTTACACATATATATTAAGTTCTTACACATATATATTCAGTTCTTACACATATATATTCAGTTCTTACACATATATATTCCGTTCTAACACATATATATTCATTTCTTACACATATATATTCAGTTCTTACACATATATATTCCGTTCTTACGCATATATATTCAGTTCTTACGCATATATATTCAGTTCTTAAACATATATATTCAGTACTTACGCATATATATTCAGTTCTTACGCATATATATTTAGTTCTTACGCATATATATTCAGTTCTTACACATATATATTCAGTTCTTACACATATATATTCCGTTCTTACGCATATATATTCAGTTCTTACGCATATTATATTCAGTACTTAAGCATATATATTCAGTTCTTACGCATATATATTTAGTTCTTACGCATATATATTCAGTTCTTACACATATATATCAGTTCTTACACATATATATCCGTTCTTACGCATATATATTCAATTCTTACACATATATATGCAGTTCTTACACAATATATTCAGTTCTTACGCATATATATTCAGTTCTTACGCATATATATTCAGTACTTACACATATATATTTAGCTCTTACGCATATATATTCAGTTCTTACACATATATATTCAGTTCTTACACATATATATTCCGTTCTTACGCATATATATTCAATTCTTACACATATATATGCAG
>JAWPHD010022390.1:0-25238 GCA_037043455.1 Cyrtodaria siliqua | reverse complement strand
GTTTTCAAATAAAAGGATTTAAGAATGTGTTAATTAAACCACTGATTAGTCATTATGCGTTGAGCGAGCGAAGCGAGCAAGAATTTTTTTTATACTGAGGGCGTGCAGCGAAATTGTTTGATATTTTATCTACAGTAACATGGACATACATGTATGATCCGGAATTTTTAGGAGTGGGGGGGGGGGGGGGGGGGGGGGGGGGCGCTAGTGCCGATCACACGGAAGCCGTTCAAAACCTCCCGGAAATCAATTATTTGCCGAGGATGGTTAATTGCCTTTAATTTGCGGTAATTTGCAATACACAGCCCATGTCAAACAGCTGTCGCGTGTATAATCGATCAGGGTGGGGTTACGATCGTGCAACCAAGCAATGAAATTGCATCTAGTGACATGCGGCACACGACGAGATTTATTGAAATATGGATACTGAGAAGGATTTTGATCGATGCATTCGTTAAAAATGTCTAGTAAAACTGTTTTATCCTCCATAATATTACAACTAAACAAGTCTTCCATAATTGCAATACATTTTAATGGTAACAAACACCAATTTTTCCCCATTTAATTTGCCAATTTCACGTCGTTTTGTGAAGAAATTGTGTACCTCAACACCGGTTATTACGTTTCCGGGTTTCAGAGGACAGGTTTAAAAAGCGGCTCTCAAAACAGTGAAAATCGGTGTAAAAGCCGGGCATAAAAAAAAAATCGGGGGCGGACGGGAATGATAATCTAGCAATTAATTTATTGAGGCATAATGCATATACCGGTGCTGTTATTTGTTTTCATCTATTGTATATATATATATAGATAATGAAATACAAAATAAAATTAGCAATTGTATTCATTATTTGAAAAAATGCGATGGTTCCATGGCGTTACGTAAATCTCCCTGACTTGGAAGTCCAATCTCCCTGATGTGATGCTGGAAAATTTGGCATCTATGTAATATTTCTAGCTGAATTTTGACAGGAAAGGTAATTTTGGGGACATTTCAATGTTTTTTGATAATTATATACTGGGAATATTTGGAATATTTTTTTTAAAAGAACCATTTTACATCAGCGATCAATTTCCTCTACGTATTTTGACATCATATGAATTGACTTTTCACATGAAAAGTATTCTAAGCCGAATTTTGACAGGAAGTCACTATTTTGGACATTTCACTGTTTTTTGATAATTTTATTAGGAATTTTTGGAATACTATTTTTAAATACACATTTTACATTAATTACTAATTGTCTCTACATATTTTGACTCTACATGTATTGTTTTGTTATAGGAATACTATTTAAAGCTGAGCGTTGACAGGAAATGCAACTTTTTGGACATTTCATTATTTTGTTGATGATTTTACTGGGATTTTTTAATATATTAAAAAAGTTTTTACATCAGTTATGCATTTTCTCTGTATATTTTGACTCCAAAAACATTGACTTTTCACGGGAATAATATTACATACTTTTACCTAAAGTGGATTTTTTCATATTTTATTTAATATTTAATATTTATTTTTGGAATACTTACTAAAACAATATGGTTCACATTGTTTATCGTTATTCGACTTAAGTGCCGATTCTTATGGATGACGGGAGTTATACAGTACTGGTTCTATCCAGGTAAAAGTGGGTCGTCTGCCTCCACCATGATTTAAAAAAATAATAATAAAACTAGCATCGACTGTCATATATAGCCTAAAAATGACCAGAAAAAAGTGGGTCGTCTGCCTCCACCATGATTTGAAAAAAAAAGAATAAAAATAACATCGACTGTCATATATAGTCTAAAAATGTGCTGAAAATGACGTAATACACCGTTCAACCAAAATATTTCTACAGATGTACGTACCTAATGTCTCGTCTTGATTGATAATTCGCAAGACACTTTCCCTCAGCCTCGTCCGTCGGATGGGGACATAACCGGGCGGTCCGGTGTATCGGTCTATCCTCCGAGCACATTAAAGAACCATAGGAATCTATTCGATAATAAGAGTAGGGCAGGTTCCCGGATTCCTATGTATCATTCCCCTCTCTCTGGGGCGGCCCTAAATAACCTATACTGTGTTGATGAGCCGTTAAACAACATTCAATTGATTCATAATTCAAAGAAATTATGTGCCTCTTTTGTGATTTTCATTTTGTTCATATATTAGCTGTATTTATACACAGTCCATAATACTGGTGAGCATTTTTAAATGGATTTGCGGCATTTTCAGGGAGGGATCCTACAGTGTTGTTTTTTATATGTACAATACATATAGTTGCAGATAAAGAACTTAACAACATCAATGTTGTCTACAGGCCATTGCCACTACGAGTCCATCCTATGTTCACTGGCACTGTAAGCTCTGGTTTAGCACAGTCAGTCTGTTTCCGTATAATGGTTTGATAATGCACCTGTAACAAGTGAAATAAAATCTACGTATTCCGTCTGTTGTACATTATAGATTCTGCAGAATAAATTCTCTGCAGTCTTGATGGTGTTTTCTGTAAGGTCACCCTTCCCAAGTCATTAAGAAGGTTATGGTGCTCTTGAAATACCTTCCATGACGTCTGCTTGGTGTGGTTTGCAAAGGAAGTGGTGTTGCATTCTGTTAATGCATGAAAATGGCAAAAAGTAGCATAAAGGTCTTGTATGAACAGAGCATAAATATGAACAAAAAGAGGTCACACGTACAACAGACACTTTAATTCCTGTGTATGAAACTGGTTCAGTCATTAAGTATAAAGACTAAGGATAAATAATGTGAACTATATGGTTTTAAAAAATATTCCACACATTTTTAGTAAAATTATCAAAAAAAAAAAAAGCCTTTCCTGTCAAAATTCCGCTTGAAATATTATTCCTATGGCAAGTTAAAATGTATATGAAGACAAAATGTGTAGAGAAAATTGACGACTGGTGTAAAATATTTACTTATAAACATATTCCAAAAATTCCCAGTAAAATTATCAAGAAACAATGAAATATCCCAAAAATTGCCATTCCTTTCAAATTTCAGCTTGGTATCCACCATAATCGAACTCAGCATACCCAAATTAATACAAAAACAACAAGATACCGTGAACATTCAAAAATAGGCAAAAAAAAGGCCAAATCTGGATAAACTGACTAGAATTTAATTGCTCACTATTAAATTCTAGTCAGTCTGTCCAGATCCCTTGTGTGTGTGTGTGTGTGTGTGTGTGTAGTTCGACGGTTTAGAGACCGTCCAGCAACTAACACGTCGAGGTAACCCTGACGCGATGGGCACAATAGAGTCTGGACTTTTCTAGATGAGTGTGTAGGTTGATCTGGTGCTGCTGTGTTTCTGTGTAGTCAGTTCTCTACAAGATATGTTGATGACGTGTCGCTGCTGCTCTATGTAGTTTACGCTGCGGCGGTGAGGTGCTGGGCCTGGTCTACATCCGCTAATGGTGATATTTGCTATCCTATCCGCTACGTAGGGCGTGAGGTGGTGACGACCCCTTTCAGGGCCACACCCGCCATGGTGGACCACTGTGCCTCATGTACCATCCGACGTCCCACATCTTCCATCCCCCACGTCGAATACGCTGTGGTGCTGGGGCATCTCGGTGTTGAAGTTCGGCGTAGCCATCAGTTGGTACATACTCTGGCGGGAAAGACAGTGGCCGACATCAGATTAGTCACACAGCACCAAACCCCCATCCACGCGAATAAATGTTGGTCAGGTGCTGTATGTGCCCTCTCCGCGACGTGCATGCTCTGATGTCCTAGAGAAGTCCAGATCCCTTGTGTGTGTGTGTATTTCTAAGGATTATAGTCCCTCCACCTACGACAGGCGTCCTACCCGACGATTATAGGCACAATGTCTGGACTTTTATCTGTGTGTTGCTGTGTGATGTGATGATATGTCTACTTGAAGCAGCGAACTCAATGGTTCTTTATAGTGCTGCCACACTGGAATACCACGCCGTAGTAGACATGATACCCCCACCCACCCAGTCACATTATTCTGACACTGGTCAATCAGTCGTAGCACTACCCATTATTTGCTCGTCAGGCAAGGGTTACAAGTGACTACTCCATTTTTAAAGTCTTTGGTATGACGCGGTCAGGGGACTCGAACCCACGACCTCCCGAATGCAAGGCAGACGCTATAACCACTACACCACAATGCTTCGGTAGTCCAGATCCCTTAGATTGCTCATGCCCTTTTATACTCAATGCAAATGGCGTCTTCCGAAACAAGGGAAGTAATCCTGCAACTATTACAATTCATTCAGCTTAAGTATAACTTCCAACGGCATTTTCATTTCATTTGATACATACTTCCAGATTGCCGTTTGTCCTTTTACCTGAATAACAGAAAAAATAATCATCCCTCATCAAGAAGATCTCCTACCAGCTAGTATAGTACAAATTATCTCCTACCAGCTAGTATAGTACAAATGTGTTGATATATTTAGTCTATATAACTGATATATAACTGATGTATACAATTATGAATATGTATTTTAGCACTCTACATGTACGTCACACAAATGCAGCCTGAACAAGATGGCATTTATACCGCAGACATGGGAGAGCAATTAGCCATAATGTGTCTTATGGAAGGAAGGATGACATCACAGGTGAGGTTGAAATGTTTTTTCATCATTTTCAGCACATTTAAGGCCATCTTATAAGGCAGACCGCCCACTTATTCCTCTGGGTAAAACCAGTATTGCATACCCCACGCATCTATAGACTCTACACTTTCTCACGAGTAAGTCGAACTGCCAGTGGGATTCAAATTCACAGCGGTGAGATAAACACACGTTGTAGGCTAAAAATACACGTTAAGTTTAACTTCCAGAAAAGCTTGCCATTTCTAAATTGTAATGCACACATAAATACATAATTGCGTTATGTTTGCAAACATGAAGCCTAACATGTTCTGTGATATTAAACAGGAAACTCTGACATGTGTGTTAGCCTAACTATGAAACAAACAGTCACATGTGTACTTGTTATCTGTCAATGATGCTTAAAAAACAATGTGTATTATCCGGCAAAAATATGTAAATGGCAATTGTATGTAAATTGCAATTGTATGTAAATGGCAATTGTATGTAAATATCAATGGAGCACAATTATGTATATGTGGACATTTTACTCATGGGTGGATAGAGAGAGTGGAGCTGGAAATGGATAGTCTGATCTATCCATTGCTGTTTCACATACAACTTCTTTCTTTGATAAAATAGTTTACACTATCCCATGGACAAGAATATGCAATTTATCTTCAGATAAGCTGGGCTTTTACGGGTATGGATGGCATAAAGCTCACGTCTGATCAATATATAGAGATGTACTCTACCATTGGTGTCCATACGAGAAGTTTTGTGAACAAAAACGGATCTTACTTAGAAATCAAGTTGCTTACAATCTCACTGCTACAAAGTGGAGTGTATGCATGTGAGTCGGACGGGCAGACGAACCATCTTAACTTAAATGTCATTGGTACGTGGTTTTAGTCTGCTCCATTCAGTTACTTCCTGTACTGTTGTACATTCTGTCAGAATCACCGTGGACCTATCAATATATATCTATGGCATAACATGTAGTTCCATATTGACACTATGTGTAGTATATCATATATTGACATTACATGTAGTATATCCCATATTGACAATACATGTAGTATATCCTATATTGGCATTACATGTAGTATATCCTATATTGACACTACATGTAGTATATCCTACATTGGCATTACGTGTAGTATATCCTCTATTGACACTACATGTAGTATATTCTATATTGACACTACATGTAGTATATCCTATATTGGCATTACGTGTAGTACATCCTATATTGGCATTATGTGTAGTATATCCTATATTGACACTACATGTAGTATATCCTATATTGACGCTACATGAAGTATATCCTATATTGACACTACATGTAGTATATCCTATATTGGCACTACATGTAGTATATCCTATATTGGCATTACGTGTAGTATATCCTATGTTGACACTATGTGTAGTATATCCTATATTGACACAACATGTAGTATATCCTATACTGGCATTACATGTAGTATATCCTATATTGACACTACATGTAGTATATCCTTTATTGGAACTACATGTAGTATATCCTATATTGACACTGCATTTAGTATATCCTATATTGGAACTACATGTAGTAACTTCTATATTGACACTACATGTAGTATATCCTATACTGGCATTACGTGTAGTATATCCTATACTGACATTATGAGTAGTATATCCTATACTGACACTATGTGTAGTATATCCTATATTGACACAACATGTAGTATATCCTATACTGGCACTACATGTAGTATATCCTATATTGGAACTACATGTAGAATATCCTATATTGACACTACATGTAGTATATCCTATATTGGAACTACATGTAGTATATCCTATATTGAAACTACATGTAGTATATCCTATACTGGCATTACGTGTAGTATATCCTATACTGACATTATGTGTAGTATATCCTATACTGACACTAAATGTAGTATATCCTCTATTGACACTACATGTAGTATATCCTATATTGGAACTACATGTAGTATATCCTATATTGGAACTACATGTAGTATATCCTATATTGGAACTACACGTAGTATATCCTATATTGGAACTACATGTAGTATATCCTATATTGGAACTACATGTAGTATATCCTATATTGGAACTACATGTAGTATATCCTATATTGGAACTACATGTAGTATATCCTATATTGACACTAAATGTAGTATATCCTATATTGACACTACATGTAGTATAACCTATATTGACACTACATGTAGTATATCCTATATTGACACAACATGTAGTATATCCTATATTGACACAACATGTAGTATATGCTATACTGGCATTACGTGCAGTATATCCTATACTGACATTATGTGTAGTATATCCTATACTGGCACTACATGTAGTATATTATATTGACACTAAATGTAGTATATCCTATACTGGCATTATGTGTAGTATATCCTATATTGGCACTACATGTAGTAATTATCCTATATTGACACAACATGTAGTATATCCTATACTGGCATTACGTGTAGTATATCCTATACTGACATTATGTGTAGTATATCCTATACTGGCACTACATGTAGTATATCCTATATTGACACTACATGTTGTATATCCTATACTGGCATTACGTGTAGTATATCCTATACTGACATTATGTGTAGTATATCCTATATTGGCACTACATGTAGTATATCCTATATTGACACTACATGTAGTATATCCTATACTGGAACTACATGTAGTATATCCTATATTGACACTGCATTTAGTATATCCTATATTGGCACTACATGTAGTATATCCTATACTGACATTATGTGTAGTATATCCTATACTGGCACTACATGTAGTATATCCTATATTGACACTACATGTAGTATATCCTATACTGGCATTACATGTTGTATATTCTATACTGACATTATGTGTAGTATATCCTATATTGGCACTACATGTAGTATATCCTATATTGACACTACATGTAGTATATCCTATACTGGAACTACATGTAGTATATCCTATATTGACACTGCATTTAGTATGTCCTATATTGGAACTACATGGAGTAACTTCTATATTGACACTACATGTAGTATATCCTATATTGACACTACATGCAGTATATCCTATATTGGCACATGTAGTATATCCTATATTGGCATTATGTACAATGTAGTATATCCTATACTGACATTATGTGTAGTATATCCTATATTGGCACTACATGTAGTATATCCTATATTGGCACTACATGTAGTATATCCTATACTGGCATTATGTGTAGTATATCCTATACTGACATTATGTGTAGTATATCCTATATTGGCACTACATGTAGTATATCCTATATTGACACTACATGTAGTATATCCTATACTGGAGCTACATGTAGTATTTCCTATATTGACACTGCATTTAGTATATCCTATATTGGAACTACATGTAGTAACTTCTATATTGACACTACATGTAGTATATCCTATATTGACACTACATGGAGTATGTCCTATATTGGCACAACATGTAGTATATCCTATATTGGCATTACGTGTAGTATATCCTATACTGACATTATGTGTAGTATATCCTATACTGGCACTACATGTAGTATATCCTATATTGGCACAACATGTAGTATATCCTATATTGGCATTACGTGTAGTATATCCTATATTGGCACTATGTGTCGTATATCCTATATTGGCACTACATGTAGTATATCCTATATTGGCATTACGTGTAGTATATCCTATATTGGCACTATGTGTAGTATATCCTATATTGGCACTACATGTAGTATATCCTATATTGGCACTACGTGTAGTATATCCTATATTGACACTATATGTAGTATATCCTATATTGACACAACATGTAGTATATCCTATATTGACACAACATGTAGTATATGCTATACTGGCATTACGTGTAGTATATCCTATACTGACATTATGTGTAGTATATCCTATACTGGCACTACATGTAGTATATCCTATATTGACACAACATGTAGTATATCCTATACTGGCATTACGTGTAGTATATCCTATACTGACATTATGTGTAGTATATCCTATACTGGCACTACATGTAGTATATCCTATACTGGCATTACGTGTAGTATATCCTATACTGACATTATGTGTAGTATATCCTATATTGGCATTACATGTAGTATATCCTATAGTGACACTACATGTAGTATATCCTATACTGGAACTACATGTAGTATATCCTATATTGACACTGCATTTAGTATATCCTATATTGGAACTACATGTAGTAACTTCTATATTGACACTACATGTAGTATATCCTATATTGACACTACAGGCAGTATATCCTATATTGGCACAACATGTAGTATATCCTATATTGGCATTATGTACAATGTAGTATATCCTATACTGACATTATGTGTAGTATATCCTATATTGGCACAACATGTAGTATATCCTATATTGGCATTATGTGTAGTATATCCTATATTGGCACTACTTGTAGTATATCCTATATTGGCACTACATGTAGTATATCCTATATTGGCACTATGTGTAGTATATCCTATATTGGCACTACATGTAGTATATCCTATATTGGCACTACGTGTAGTATATCCTATATTGACACTATGTGTAGTATATCCTATATTGGCACAACGTGTAGTATATCCTATATTGGCATTACATGTAGTATATCCTATACTGACATTATGCGTAGTATATCCTATATTGGCACTACATGTAGTATATCCTATATTGGCACAACATGTAGTATATCCTATATTGGCATTATGTGTAGTATATCCTATATTGGCACTACATGTAGTATATCCTATATTGGCATTATGTGTAGTATATCCTATATTGGTACTACATGTAGTATATCCTATATTGGCACTAAATGTAGTATATCCTATATTGGCACTACATGTAGTATATCCTATACTGGCATTACATGTAGTATATCATATACTGACATTATGTGTAGTATATTCTATATTGGCACTACATGTAGTATATCCTATATTGACACTACATGTAGTATATCCTATACTGGAGCTACATGTAGTATATCCTATATTGACACTGCATTTAGTATATCCTATATTGGAACTACATGTAGTAACTTCTATATTGACACTACATGTAGTATATCCTATATTGACACTATGTGTAGTATATCCTATATTGGCACTATGTGTAGTATATCCTATATTGGCACTACATGTAGTATATCCTATATTGGCACTACGTGTAGTATATCCTATATTGACACTATGTGTAGTATATCCTATATTGGCACAACATGTAGTATATCCTATATTGGCATAACATGTAGTATATCCTATACTGACATTATGTGTAGTATATCCTATATTAGCACAACATGTAGTATATCCTATATTGGCATTACGTGTAGTATATCCTATATTGGCACTACGTGTAGTATATCCTATATTGGCACTACATGTAGTATATCCTATATTGGCACTACATGTAGTATATCCTATATTGGCATTACGTGTAGTATATCCTATACTGGAACTACATCTAGTATATCCTATATTGGCACTAAATGTAGTATATCCTATATTGGCACTAAATGTAGTATATCCTATATTGGCACTACATGTAGTATATCCTATATTGGCATTACATGTAGTATATCGTCGGTCTCGTTCGAAAAGGACGTAAGTGCACATTTGGCCAAAATCATGTTTCCGTCGTTTTCGAACGTTGAAATATTCCCGTGCCTTTTGCGAAAATGCCAGGTAAGCTATCCAACCAGAAAGTTTAAAAAAGGTCACATGAGTAAAGGTCGTAATGTCATTGGGCCGAATTCACAATGGGCTAAAAAGATGTATATCCAATGAAAACATACAGATACGTCCTTTTTGAAGCTCAAAAGTGTCTTTTATTTGCAGATACGCTGTTTTCGGTAAGAGGGTTTCTTCAAAAATATCGTAACTGACATTTGGCGTCGAAATATTGATGAAAAAAAGTTGTATCTAACATTTCTAATAGTACGTATTGTTTATTATGGTCATGGTTTACGTGCGATAACACGCGTCTTTCGTTGTTTTATTGTAAAAAACCTGGATGTATTTGGTGCTTTTTGTTCAAAATAGACAGTTTTTTGTGTTTCCTGAAAAGTTGTAATTTTGCAGTTCAGTCCTTTTCGAACAGGACCGACGTGTAGTATATCCTATATTGGCGTTACGTGTAGTATATCCTATATTGGCACTTCATGTAGTATATTCTATATTGACACAACATTTAGTATATACTATATTGGCATTACGTGTAGTATATCCTATATTGTAGTATATCCTATATTGGCATTATGTGTAGTATATCCTATATTGACACTACATAAAGTATATCCTATATGGCACTACATGTAGTATATCCTATATTTGCACTACATGTAGTATATCATATACTGACACTACATGTAGTATATCCTATATTGGCACTACATGTAGTATATCCTATATTGGCACTACATGTAGTATATCCTATATTGGCACTACATGTAGTATATCATATATTTTTACTACGTGTAGTATATCCTATATTGACACTAATTGCCCCTGCATCTAGTATATCCTATATTGGCACTAATTGCCGCTGCCTGCATTTACCTATATTTGCACTAATTGCCACTGCCTGCATGTAGTATATCCTATATTTTAAAAATAAAGGCACATTAGTATAATCCCATTCATTTTAAATTAGGTGTTTGAATTCTCATTCTCTTTGTAAAAAAGTCATTGAATATTTGAGAAACAGTGAAGGTGTTAGTGATATTTTGGCAGCTTAACTGGTTTATAAAGGAATATACTAAATCCTATCAATTTATTATTAGGCCAATCTTAGTATATTACACTTCTAATATTCACAGGTTGAAGGAACATGTTTTAGACCATTTTTTGCACAGAACTTGCCAATTTTTTTTTAAATAAAATTAACAGGATGCTGCAAGTTTTTAAAAAATCAAGATAGCCATGTGTCTGGCCTATTTATATCTTCATCTTTGATTGACAGATTTGTGCTTTGTTTTAGGATCAACCATATCTTGTCATCCCAGCATGCAGACTGTGCAACATGCATCAAACGCCAGATTTTCATGTGATATCCAGAGCAATCCACAAGTCCTAGGCAGTCGTGACATTAAATGGGAAAAGTATAAAAGTGGACAAATGCGCACGGGCCTAACTGACCAAAATAATAAGTAAGATATGTTAATTATTAGGCATATGTACATGTATCTGATTTATTATAAAGTTTAGAGACAGACAGAGAGAGAAAGAAAGACAGACAGACAGACAGACAGACAGGCAGGCAGGCAGACAGACAGACAGACAGACAGACATGTATCACTTTGTGGCAGTGATGATAATGGTGACTGTTGAAGCGTTGACAATGGCGTCAACATATAGGTTAAAGTTTTGCATTTAAGTTTTTCATATATCTTAAATACGTATACTGCTTTATATGATTCAAATTTATACAAACTTTGCATATGTTTTCAGAATCATCAAGGTCACTCACACACACACAGGTTCCTCTGTATTGCATTTTAGCAAAAGTATGCCCCTTTTCCTGCATAGAAATTAATTTACATTTTGCGTTGAAGTTTTTCACATTCTAATATCTTAACAGTGCTTATTCACATTCATAAATGGGGCTGGCGTGGTGCAGTTGGTAGCGGGGCGTATTTGTAACCGGAGGCCCCGGGTTCAATCCTCCGTGGTGCCATTGAGTTTCATCGGTGTGTTCTTGGGCAAGACATTTTCCCTTAGCCTCGTCCGTCTGTCTATCCTCCGAGCACGTTAAAGAACCATAGGAATCTATTCGATAATATGAGTAGGGCATGGTTCCCTGATTCCTATGTATCCTTCCCCTCTCTCTGGGGTGGCTCTAAATAACCTATACTGTGTTGATGAGCCGTTAAACAACATTCAATTCAATTCATATTCATAAAAACTTTGCATATATCTTCAGTATCATGACGACCACTCACACACACAAGTCTTACATTCATATGTACATGATCATTTCTGTGGTTTACTTATATTGCCGATTGAGGCTGCCTTGTTTCTGAGACTATAACCTGGTGGGGATATTTTTATTTACACTGTCCCATTTATTGGGTTGACAATAGGGTAAGAGTGAGGTTTGGTGCACCCTAGAACCTGGTTTAAACCCCCAGCAGCCCTTTTTTGCACTAGTTGTTCTTTGTGTATTTGTGGGTGACTGTCATCCTTGAATGCTACTTTTCCTGTTCGATTTTTTTTATCTATTTTTTATTTAGCAAAATTTTGATTTTGCATTTAAAAAAAAATAATTCCAACTTATTCTAATTAATCTCCAATATTTGCTTATTTGAGTTCATTCAAACATTGAAAATGTTTTCAGAATCAACCACTCAGTATTGCTCTTTTAGAAAAAGTATAAGTATTTCACATTCTAATTATCTTGAACATTGCTTATTCAAATTAATTCAAACTTTGCATTTGTCTTCAGAACAATCAAGGCCTGTGACATACACATACAGGTTCTATAACTCTGTATTTTATCTAAATTATGGACCTTTTTTCAACTTAAAATTCATTTACATATCTTCAACGTCTTCAACATTCTATATAGCAAAAGTATGGCCCTTACGGAAAATAACCCGCCAAATAACGGCATAATTACAAAACTGTTCATCAAAACTCTATCCAGGTGTTCATGTCATATAATAATGTGTATGTGCCAACTAAAAAGCATATGTTTATTCACAAGTACTTAAAATACCTGTGATTGAATATATGCAAAATGAATTAGGAGTTGTTAACTCCTAATTCAGTGCTCCAGTTTTGGGGTTAGGTCATGCCGGTTAAAGACGTTTAAATTGTGTCTAAAGGGTGGATTTTCTCAAATATGTAAGTTATATATATTTACCTCACTTAGAAACACTGTACAATGAGACACTGTTTATGGCATGCAGACTTAATTGCGTTGTACCTAATATAATACATATACTAGTGTTTACAGCTAATATTTGCTGGAAAGGCATTAACCAGTGTTGTTAGAACGTTTTGCACAACCCTTTTATAATTATATTATTAAATCAACCAAGTTGCATTAAAGTAGCTATACTGCCAATAAATTTTACAACATAAGTAAACCGTTTTTAAACCTACTGACAACGAGGTATATATACTGAAACGATAAAGAAACTCAACTTAAGGGAATTTCCGCTATATATTGTATGTGCAATATGCTGCTGTTAATCAAATGGTACATGGCTGCGTAAGACCTTTCCGTTTGGAAAAAAAACACTAAAATAACACATAACACAGCAAATAGTATTCCTGCAAAGTTTCATTACTGACAGAGTATGCGCTTGGCTCAAGCATGTGAGCAAAATTTTGCAAACGCTTTACGTTAAATACAATACTGAAATGGCTCAATTTTTCAAAGAGGAACTTCAACATTTATGAATTTCTTGTTACAAAGTGTACTGTGATTAAAATGTCTACAACATCACATTTGTGTCTTTTCTGTAACTAACTGAAACATTTTTTTTTTTTTTTACAAAACATCTTAGGATTTCTTTGGAATATTATGTGGAACTAAGCGTGCAGGTTTTATAATATATAGCGGAAAATTCCCGAGTTGCGTTCCTTTTTCCTTTCAGTATATTTTGAGAATCCAAACTCTAATAACAAATATAAATGTCTTTAACCAGCCAGGCCAAACCCCAAAACTGGACCATTGAATTAAGAGTTACCAACTCACAATTCATTTTACGCATATTCAATCACATGTATTTAAGAACTGATGAAAAAATACTATACCTTTAATCGGCACAAACCTATACATTATTATATGACCTGAACATCTGGATAGAGTTTTGATAAATGGTTTTGTGGTGTAATTTTGCTGTTATTTGACGGGTTACAAAACACAGTAATCATTTCACATTGCAGATACGTAATGAAGTGTGAGGCGAAAGCAGACCAAGTCACATCAGTCGCAACTTTGACGGTAATGGACGCGGATCAGAATGATGATGCTACTTCATTTACGCTGTCACTTATAGCCCAACACGATGTGATGTCTACTGTGTCGCTTACCGTTTTACCCAGTATGTCAGTCTGTTTATAAATATTTTTTGTAAAATGTGATCGGGGTCTTCTTCGTATGTCTGTTTGTGTTCCTGGTATGGCAAAATTAGTTATTGGGTTTGTTACTGACCCCCTACAGAAATATGTGGGGTCAGTAAGATTTATAGGGGGCGAGGCAATAGCCGAGTCCCCCTATACATCTGACTGACCCCACATACAAGGGTTGTTATGTAAGAAAATCGAAATATATATATGTATTTGGTTGAAAGTTTCCTTTGACCATACCTCAACCATTTTTTATCTTTTTAAAAAACGACCGTCATATGGCCTAACATGTGCTAAAAACAACATTCTAAAATGGTTTAAATGACTGACAAATAGCTCTTAAAAGAATCAGGTGTCATGTAATGTGACAGGTGTCATGTAATGTGACAGGACTGGTGTCATGTAATGTGACAGGTGTCATGTAATGTAACGAGTGCTTATATGGATTATACATAATTAATATGAAAATGAATAAATATAGGACGTTCCCATTTCATATAAGATTTATGAAACGAGTAATGTAATGAGTCCTTATATGGATTATACATAATTAATATGAAAATGAATAAAACAACATCTACAATCAGTTGACTGCCTGGGGCAGGTAACATACATGTACAATTCTTTATATTGGGGTATTCAAAAATATATTCTGTGATGATCGATGTATGTGTTCACTTGTGTATGTGTAGGCCGCTGTGCGGGTGTGGAGGATATGTCTGCACTGTTTTATGTGTAGGTGGGGGCGGGGGAGCGGGAGTGACTGGTATGTCGACACCTTTGCGTGTGTAATGGGGTGTGGGTGGGGAGGTAATGTAACATTGTTTATTCAAAGTTTATGTTGCCTCGTGGTGTGAGACTTTACAAACAGAATTTTGAATTAAATAATACTGCATTCAATTTTTGCTAAAAGTATACAAAATGGCGATTACGTTATATATCATGCCATTGTTTTTATTCCGACACCATACAAACTTCAGCGTTTCTGTTTCTTTTACAGTTGTAGACAATGGAAGTCCAGACAAATGTAGGGACATGAGCTGTGATAAAAGTCGTCATTGTATTGAAGGAAGGTGTATCTGCAAACCTGGCACCATACCTGTAGGGTTAGAATGTCTCGGTGGGTATTCTCGCACATACAATTTGTCATATGCATGTATACTTGTTAGGCTTTAAAGGGACAAATGGCAGTATTGAACTTTTTTAACTCGATCGCAGCATCCTGTTAGTTTTGTCATCATAACTTAATTGCAAATTGGCAAATAATTATTAATAATTATTTAAATTGTCGGAAACAAATTGTTTTTGCGTATTATTTATTGTTGATTATTTTGCCCACATAATATATATTTAAACCTATGGTAGACTAACAAAGAAAAAATTTAAATCTTTCAAAGGACAGGGTATGATAAGGGGGTATTTTGGCCCCCAATATGTTCAAAATGCAAAAAATATATATTTACATATAATCTGTTGTGCATGTTGAAATAAATTGATCATATTCTATTTTCAAAAAATCAAAAAATATTTTTATTTGTTTTGTTTATCTAGAAGAATTAACAGGGTCTCAAAAAATGGCATTTTTGGTAATTTTATTATATTTTTTAGATTTTGGACCTTTCTGGTAAAGATTTTGATCCTAAAACTAAACAATCCCTATCAAGAAACTGTTTCAACAAAAAAATCAGCTATGCTCGAGAGTGCACTCTGTATTTCCAAGACCAAAAACTGATCGAAAACTGATGAAAATGAACAAAAATGTCATTTTTTGAAATAAAATGCCTTGTTTTTGAGGCTCTTAAACTCATTTATAGCCTTCAAACGTACTTGTAACGAGTTTTAATATTGATTCAGTTCATTTGTAGCTAAACTAGATATTCATAACTTGTGCATTAAAACTTTCAATATTGGGGGCCAATTTTGTCCCTTATCATACCTAGTCCTTTTACTTCTTTAAAGTGTATTACATGCATGCCGTTTTAAAGTTAGAAGACCAAGATTGCTGTGTGTTGCTTTAAGATTAACCAGGCACGTATCCAGGCATACGCACGTACGCCAATGCATACAATTCGTCAGCAAAAGTGAAAAAAAAAAAAAAGTTCCAAATGCCATATTAGCTGAAATTTAGTTTGAGAACGCATCATTTGCCTCCTAATTTTCAATGGCGGGAGAGGGGAAACCATATCCCTCCCACACCTACCCCACACTCGCAGCGTCGCTGCTCGGTTCGCAGCTACGATTCTCATATCTGCCATACATTTCAAAATGCTCCAGGTACGCCCCTGTTAACTATGTTTACATTTAGATAAACATGCATTCCAAATAGCACACTGCATACATATACACAGACATATAGATATGCAGGTATTTTAAACATCTATATAGTAACATATGCACGTATATACATAATTATTATGTAGGTATTCCAAACAGCTTATTACGCATATGCACATATATGTACATATGCAGGTATTTCTAACATCTAATTACATACACATATGCATAAACATATGCAGGTATTCCAAACAGTTGAACACATATAGACATACACATGCGGTTATTTCTAAAACACATAATTACAAATATATGCATAGCTGCATACATGTAAACATATTCCAAACAGCTAAACACATATACATATAAACATACATAGGCAGCCTCAGGGTATTCCAAATTGCTAAATACATTATACATATATTATATATTACACATATACATCTTGATGTTTTAAATAACCAACCAATATTTGATATTTAGTTACATATTATGTATTCCATATATACACAGCAGAACCTTCATCTACCGAAGGTAAGTTATAATTAGTCGCATATGCATCAGCTGGCATGACGCATGTGCTTCACGTGCTATGGAATACTGCAATAGCATGGGTTCCACTATAAATTTAATTTGCTTCATTTAACTTTCAGTTGAATTTGGAATATTTGTGACAATAACTAATCTGTAACAATTTACCGAAAATAAATATAACATGTGCTTTAACACCCGGGCATATAACAGTATTTAAGGGTATTATCTAAAACTACAATTCCAGCCTTTTTTCTGAGAAAATTGGGAAAAGGCCTAGGCCTGCTATTTTGGGAAAAAGAAGCGCGAGATAGTCAAAATTGGGAAAAAAGCGCGTAATGTTCGTTATTTAAGTGAATGTTTTTTAAAGAAAAACTTTCATTAAAATCTATGTTTCAGGTTTAATATCAATCAAGTATTTCATTGAGTATTTATTTTAATATACAAACTATGGGAAGTCTGTCAGTTTTATTTAAAAAAAAAAAAAAATGGGAAAAAATAGTTTTTCTTGCAATTGGGAAGAAGCCGAATTTCGGCCCCTGTTATATAGGTTAAAATGGCCCTGAATTCTCTGTCTTTTATTAAAAGTAGATATAAAAGTCGAAATGCAGCGTTCACAGAACACAGTCAACCTAAAGCATGCAAATAAAACAAACAAGGATTACAAGGATAATGAGAAGTGATATAAGCGACACCACAAACAGAAAAGGGTTCACAACGGGTACTGCCTTGGTCAGTGGCAAAAAGCTGCTGTGGAGTTTCAACCAGCAGAGTACTCAAGTGCCAAATTGTCGTTTCAACCAGCAGAGTACTCAAGTGCCAAATTGTCGGAACCAATCAGAATTATTCCGTAGTAGTTTCATATAATATCTTTTAAAATATCTTAACATTGTATGAATTTAAAAAAATTTGCCTTATATAATTAAGGCTCGAACCCTGAACCTTCAGTTCAGTAGACACATAGCAAATGACGCTCTAACCGACTGCGTCAAAGGCGCAGTTGGTTTGTTGCGGTATTAAATAATATATAACAAATGCCACGATCTGCAACCTGATTGGTTCCGATAATTTGGCAAATGAGCAATCTCCCAGGTTTTAGGTGCACCAAACCTCACTCTTACACTATTGTCATCCTAATAAAACAGGACAGTGTAAATAGAGAAATCCCCGCCAGGCTATAAAATAAAAATTGGTTATTCCCTTTTAATTATGGCTCTTTTTAGTTGTTAGGTAGGAATAGTGTTGGTTTACCATAATCACATTGTGTGATATTTTCTGTACTTATGGTCGATCACCACCCTTCGTCTAGTGGTACCGCTTAATTATATATTCTCCGGTTTCTCGACTTGCACCACAGCGATCCACTCTGGAATGCTATATAAAGAATCATATTTTTCGTGCCAAACCTGATAATCTGGATTTGATTAGGCACTAACATTATATTATATTTATCACGCTGATCGTTTAAAATCATTTAATTTACCTTTTTTCCTGTTGTTTTTTTTCCAATCAAAATTAGCCTCAGTCGTAATGAAAAATACCCTGATATCATCAAAAGGGCTTAACGGACACCTGACGGGATAGGAAAGTTACTGCCGAGATAAGATTTTATCTCAGACAACCTGTTTCTAGGTATCTCTGAGAAATCATCGTTAATATTAAAAATAAAGAGTGTAACTTTTTTTAGCTTTGACTAAACTCTCATGTACAAAATATGTTCCGTCTTTTTTCCATATTTTGACAAAAGTGATTTTTTGGTCTAATCATTTTTCTTTTGAAAAACTAAAACACATTTAATTTCGACAATATCTGTAAACATGATTTGATTTTATCTTTTAGAAAGGTTTACCTAATATATAAAAGAAAAATAGGGAAAGAAATTGATCAGATTAAAAAAAATATATATGTATAAATTGTATAAAGTATGCTGTCCACATTTCTTATATCTCATTAATCAAAATTTCAAAATGTTCTATCTTTCCATTTTTTAATCCAGTTTTAGTGAGTGCCCTTTAATGGCTTTTGCTGCACGTGATACAAAGGCATGCTCATGCTTTTTAATTGCCAGTGCAATATATCATCAAAACTTCAGTGATTCTAACTATATAACTATTCATAATTTTCCATTGCCAACATGTTGAAATTTTAACTTATTTTCAGTAGGTGATAAAATTTGTGTTATTCGGTTTTTATCCTTAGGTTTTATCAGGGCTTTATATGATTTTAATTATCATCCCAGGTTTTATAATTTGATGATACATTATAATTTGATTTTAAATGATACATATATTGAATCAGTTTGCATAAATATGCATGAAATTTGCACGGTTTTAAAAGAATCGCACTGTAGGTAGCTTAATTTTAACAGTATAAACTTGGTTGAACGTCTAGGATAAAGACCGAGTCTTAGATCACCTACCAGAATTTAGAGGTATGTCAAATTTCGGGTCACTGATTGGTCAGTTTTTTTGACGATGCTTTATCAAAACTATGGCTATATACTAGGCCCGGGTAAGTCATGACTGTGTACTGTGTCCACAAAAAGTATTTCCTGAATGCAAGCTGTGCACTCTGTGTAAAACTTTAAGGTGGCAATATAATTCTAAGTAAATGTTAAACAAGCAGTGGTGGGGGTTAGTAAGGGGTGAGTCTGGAGGGGAGCTCTTTCAGAACTATAAAAAAACACATCTACCAAGCAATCATATTCTATCTTATATATATATATTTCGATTATATATATGCATTGTCCATTTCGATTATGTACATGCATTGTCCAGGGCCTAAACACAATACATAATTATAGACATAGCAATCATTAAGTATTTTTCAAGCATTTAAATTTATTACACCTCGATTTGTCATGCAATAAAATTACACCTCAAGTTATTAATAATTACACCTCGAGTTATTAAAAATTACACCTCGAGTTATTAAAAATGACGCCTCAAGTTATTAAAAATGACACCTCGAGTTATTAAAAATGACACATTAAAAATGACACCTCGAGTTATTAAAAATGACACCTCAAGTTATTAAAAATTACCTCGAGTTATTAAACCACTTTCATTTTTACTTTAAACATGCTGGCATATATTTATATAAAAGGTGATTTGGGAGTTTCCTCTTTTTTCCTCTTTTTTCTGCATTGTTCGAGTTATTAAAAATCACACCTTGAGTTATTAATCCACTTTCATTTTTACTTTAAACATGCTGGCATATATTTATATAAAAGGTGATTTGGGAGTTTCCTCTTTTTTCCTCTTTTTTCTGCCTTATCTTTACAGGGACACACAGCAATTTGTTAAGTAGTTACCAAATATTAAAATAAGCTCCTATGGATTTATTAATCCAGTATCAATCTGATATTAAAGCTGCATGCATTATATTTAAATTAAAATAATAAAAGAATATATGTTTTTTTTAGTTTCTGCACATTACGTGGTTTGAGTATTAACTTTCATACCCCATCCAACCCCTTCTCCCAGAAGCGAAAATGGGGTTGGCTGGGGTATGAAATAAAACCTTAATTTCGGCTTAAACGTTTGCATATTGTAAATTAATACACTTGAAAGGTAATTTTGAACAGGTCATCACATTTTTTCAGTAAAAACGTTTTTGAACGTCTTTTATTCTCGAAATATCCGTTATAAAACCCTGCTAATGTCAGCTTTCCCATCGCTTAATGGAATTAAGGCGAGACCACGTAATGCAATATGTTTAACTATATTATTGATGCAACATAATCAGCATTTAGCAATATGCAAAAACAATTTCTTCAGCGTTTCAAGTTATTATTAATAAGATTGTTAAAGTCCCCTTTAATCAATATAATCAACAAAAATATTTATTTACCTCCTTGAACCAATCTATTTGTTATATTTTTCTATTAAAGTTCTAACGGTCAAGCCTTTTAAGACGAAGTTAAACTCTATTAAATTTCCAACATTGGCTTCAAAAATACATTTTTGGGGAACTACAATTGATAAATGTGCAGTTTTACCATTGCAGCATTGTATATTAAACATTAATTCATGGATTTGTTAGGCTAAAGTATTTGACTCGTCGCCGCAGACACCGTTGAAAGTACATGACTGTTTCTTTTGTAATCCCCTCATTTTTACTATAGGAATTCCTCTGACCTTATACACAGCCAGATGATATATCAAAATCGTAAAAATGTTCTGGTAAGGTCAGCGAAGGCTCGGATTAATAGTATTTCTTCAAAGTTTCATTATTGACAGAGTACGCGATTGGCTCAAGCATGTAAGCCAGCTTAGGATGCAAAATTTTGCGAACTCTTTTAATTAGTACTGAAATGACTCAATTTTTCAAAGTTGCAATTACATGTAGTTAGAGAAAGGAACTTCAGCATTTATGAATCTCTTGTTACAACGTGTACTGTGATTAAAACATCTACAATATCACAGTTGTGTCCTTTCTCTAACTTAAGTGTGCAGTATACTAGTATATACCGAGAGAAAAAAGTTTAGCAAATTTTTTAGATGAAATAATACTGTATACAAGATATACTGACATGTCTTGACCCCTACATTCATTTATTCGTTACGTCATTAAGATGTTCGACTGTTATTGATGTGTGTTTAATAAACTATTGTGTCTATATATGGCAGTAGTTTCTTGATTTTACAACCAAAAATGTATTATTTCAAGTGTGCAACAAAAATTTGTTAAACTTTTTTCCCTCAGTATACAATATACATCAGAAATTCTCCAGTTGTATTTCCTTTACGCTTCAGTATATTAATTAAGATTTCAGATAAAGATATGCAAAGTGAATGATTAAATTAAAGAAACTAAAAAAAACATTTATCAAAACCCTATCCATGTGTTCAGGCCATTGTAATAATGTATATGAGCCAATTAAAACTATTGGTTTATTTATGAGTTCTTAAAATTTGTGTGATTGAATATATGTAATATGAATTATGAGTTTGGTAAACTCTTAGGTCAGTGGTCTGGCATGGCTGGTTAAAGCCATTTATATTGTATCTATAGAGTTTGGATTCTCAAAATATGTACCGGTAAGTTATATACATGTACTCGTATATATCTCGTTGTCATGGCAGTGGGTTTAGAAACGGTGTACATCTTTGTAAAAGTTGATTGTTGATGGCGGGATAGGGACTTTTCAGAGTATAAGTCGGGAAGAATTAAATTACACTTTTTAATTTTGCAAAAACTACTTTAGTTTTTATTTTGAAATACTATGGATATTTATTTTTTTAAAGATGAAGAGAGAGATAAAAAAGGTAAGGGTATGTATTTATGTTATTTATCAGCTTGATTAGAATAGATTTCACACTTTCAATAACACTAGAGCCAATTTCTCTGTTCCTATTTCTTATTTTAACCATATGCATTCCTTTGAAGGGGGTCCCAAAGGGGGGTTGTGTTCACGTGATCACGTAAAATAAAAACAAAGATCACGTCTTCACGTGAAAATAGCAGAACTTTCACATTTCACGTTAAATGTGGATGAGCAGACGTGAAGCGCTATAGGCTCGAGCTTCTCTAGAACAATGTGTGGGTTGCAACAACAACAAAAAACAACAAAAAAAAACCACACACAATCACACACAAACTTGAGCCGTCAGATGTATGCTGAGGCTTTCAAATTGACAACAGCATTCTGGCATCTCATGTGGTATAAAAGTTATGACAAAAAGAGAACATTTCACATACCTGGGAGGAGGAGGGACACTAAAAAGACTGAAAAGGACTAAAAATTCACGTTTCACGTCACCATATCACGCGATCACGTTTTACCAAGACCAAAATCACGGATCACTCTGATATAATTTTCACGCAATCACGCAAAAATATTGTTTGTTTCACATGTCACGTTTTTAAAAACACCCCGATCACGTTTTCACGCAAAACCCCTTTGGGACCCTCTTTGAAGGTTCGTGTTAGGACTTTTTTATTTTTTTACCATAAGTCGCCCAACCGTATTACCAACCCTAAAACCCTAAAATTTGGCAAAATTTAAGAAAACAAATTGTTTTTCCAAAAAATATTGCCCCCAACATTAAATTGTCTTTTGTCTGGCGTGTCTAGATTGGGTCCTAAAACCTGGCTTTTTCCTAAAACCTGGCTTTTGGTCCCTAGCTATTATGCATGTTTTTTTAATGCAGCATGTACCGTATTACCGGTAGTGGAGTTAAATTTAAAAGTATATGTATTTGGTATGGCGCATAACTGGTGTTTTTTCCTTGTAACGTAGCTTGCTACAATACTCAATTTTTATATAATATCATATAAAATCTATAAAAATTATATCAGCCATTTCTTTTTTTAGCCAGTATCAGTTTTGCCATATGTCATCTTTGAATATCATCTAAAATAAACAGCAAATCGGTTGCAAACGAGAGTTTAATACATATAATTATACAGAGTGACACTCATTTTTAGGCTATGGTAATTGTCAGTGAAACATATGCAATATTTTAGTAAATCTTGTTTGCTTTTGATATTTTTCTTGACAAATTATATCGGACGTATTGACACCAAAAGTATATTTTCCTGTCAAATTATTGTTCTTAACCCTCAACCCGCTAAATATGTATAATGGGCGGTTCTTTCATTGAATTGAGACCATTCCATTTATGTGACAAAGGAGTGTTTTGGGGAAAATGACTGATCAGCAGCCAGACATTGCAGCCTGTGAATTACTCTGGGTTTACAATGGACGCAAAGGCTATTATTGTCATATTTAGCAGGTTAAGGGTTAAAGGTAAAATTACTAGTGACAGGTATTTATAATTTGTGACCCTTTATTTTGAGAAATAATAATTCCGGACCACACCAATGATTTCATAAAAATGGTACTAGTAGTGCCCTTGCTTCATGGGCGGATCCAGTGGGGGAGGGTGGAGCCGGCGCGTGCACCCCCTAAAACCTGGCCAAGTATGTTTACACCCGCCATAAAAAGGTCTACGCTCCCTTAAAAAATGGCAAAATAAGTTATTTTGGAGTTTTTTCCTGCTTGTTTACCCAAAAAAGATGTCCCCCCCCCCACCCCCCCGCACACACACACCTAAAAAATGGCACACAAGGTGATGGTGTTTTTTTTGCTGGGTGGGGTACCATGGCATGTGTCTATGGCATGGTATTCCAGTGTAGCAGCACTATAAAGTTTAGTATTAAGATCACGGCAACAAATAGGTGCTGTCATGATATGACTGAAAGATTGTTTAAATTGAATGTTGTTTAACAGCTCATCAACACAGTATAGGTTATTTAGAGCCACCCCAGAGAGAGGGGAAGATGGTATTAAAGCTTAGTGAGTGGTGAAATGATGACTAAATAATGACGTTACTTTGAATTGAATCCTGTTTAACGGCTCGTCAACTCATATAGGTTATTTAGAGCCACCCCATATAAGTTGAAGGTGGAATTTTAACTTATTGAGTGGAGGAAAATTGAATTGAATTGAATATTGTTCAATGGCTCATCAACACATTATAGCTTATTTAAATGTTTTTGAATGAAGAGAGATCTCTGAGATTAAATTTAATTTTTGTTATGATTAATTAAGGTCATTATATTACGATACCCCATTTAATGTCGTATTTATAATAAATATTGCTGATACGCAAGATACTGAAACTTAAATATTGATTAATTTAAAAAAGGTTTTAATGTATAAGTGTTGCTCTGTTTGGTTTTGTATTTACAGAAATGAACTATGATTA
>JAWPHD010022389.1:0-25239 GCA_037043455.1 Cyrtodaria siliqua | reverse complement strand
TATAGCCGAAAAGTTTGGAATAAACTTCCGGTAAAAACCCGCCAACCCTAAAAATGACCTAACTTGTTTCTTTGTCTCGGGTCTTGGTGCTTCCTGAATTGCCTTAACCTTGTCGGGGTTGGGTTTCAATTTCTGGTCCCTCCCGACAACATGACCCAGACACTCTATATCTGCGTAACCCATGTGACACTTGCTAGGTTTTGCAGTCAGTTTAAACCGGCGTAGCCGTTCCAACAGATTACGTAGAGCCTTAATATGGTCTTCAAATGTTGTTGTAAACACCAGGATGTCATCTACAAAACTGTCTGTGTTGGACAAATCCTTCAGGACTTTCCTCATTAACCTACAGAATGTTGCTGGGGCGTTTACGAGACCAAAGGGCATGACCTTGAACTTAAAAAGTCCTTGCGAAGTTTCGAAGGAGGTCATCTCTTTAGCTCGGTCTGAAAGTGGGACTTGCCAATAACCTTTACTGAGGTCTAACTTGGAGAAATACGAATATCCCGCAAGTTTAGAGAATACCTCCTCAATATTAGGCATTGGCTCTGCATCAAAGATGGTACGTTTATTGAGCTGCCTAAAATCGATACAGAATCGAATTGACCCATCTTTCTTCTTAATAAGTACGACTGGGGATGAAAATGGGGCGTTTGAAGGTTCGATGACACCCAATTTCAACATGTCTTTCACCTCCTCATCAACAATTGATCGGGAGTGAAATGGAATGGGATACCCCTTAATTCTTATTGGTTCCCCTGATGTGAGTACAATATCATGTTGCACTCCATCTGTCTGCCCCGGGTTTTCGGACAAGACATCACTGAACTCCGAGAGTAAACTACCCATCTCTCGTTTCTGCTCTACACTAAGCATGCCCGATATGTCTACATCGGCTGCTCTCTCCCTACCTACACTAGTGGGAAAATACATGGGACTAGTGTCCTCACTACTGTCTTCCTCACTATCCTCAATAACTGCAACATTAACTACGGTTAACACCCCTTGTTGCACATTATCGGTTCTACTTATATACTCTTTCAGCATATTCGCATGAAAGGTCTTTAACTTTCCGTTTATCTCGATACGGTAATCCATAGTGTTCACTATCCCTCTAACATTTCCTCTGGTACACCTAGCCTACTGAACATATCAACTAATGCCTCAGCTACTCTCTCAGTTTCAATTGAGGGCAATGCTACTGCCTCCGGATACCTAGTTGCATAGTCTACCATGGTTAAAATGTACCTATTTTTCCTATCCGACACTGGAAAAATTGGTCCAACTATGTCTACGGCTACCCTCTTAAATGGTGTATCTATCAGTGGCATCTGACCTAAATGTACTTTGGTCACTCGACCTTTTGGTACTGTCCTTTGGCATACATCGCAGGACCTACAATACCTAGTTACATCTCCACTAACGCCTGGCCAATAAAATTCTGCCAATACTCTATCTGACGTTTTCTTTACGCCTAAATGACCTCCCATAATCGACTCATGAGCTACCTTAAGCACTGTCGTTCTATACTGGGTAGGTACCACTAATTGGTGAAACTGTCTACTACCACTATCTTCAAATTCTCTGTACAATAACCTATTCTTATGTACAAACTTACAACTACCGGACCCTTTACACTTCTTCACTACACCGTCCTTGGCCTTCACTTTACAAGGACCTAATGACTCGTCTTGAGTTTGTGCTTCTATAAACTCCGCTTTAGATATGTCACCTACGGCTGCAGGAACCTTTAATTTTCTATAAGCCTGAGCTTGCTTCTGAACCTGCGCTCTAGTCTCTACGGCATTACTTATGCTACTTCTAAAATCGGACATTACCGGAAGTGCTGAACCATCTATGTTCCCTATCGTTAAATCATACATCGGGTCATCCATACATAGTGCCTCTGTAGTCCCTTTAAAGAAAGGTGTATCTACATCTATTCTCGCTATTGGCACGTGCTCTACCGACTTATTTAACAACATACACGGTGACTGTTTACCTACCAACTGGTCATCCGTAACTAAACTACGCCTAACTACCACACCTGTACAACCTGTATCCCTCATTACAATTACGTCCGTGCCGTTCACTCTACCATCTGCCGTTGGAAGATTTGCATACGGAAAGAGACATGTTCCGATCTTCGCCATTACACCATCCGATTTAACACAACAGCTACTACTCTCGGTTTTAATAACCGGACTATTACTACTTCTGCCTCTACCTCTACCTCGGTTTTGACCACCTCTACCTCTACCGAAATTCCATGGGTTGTTAAAACCTTGGTTCTGATTCCCTACATTGTTGTCCACTCTACTATTTTCACTGAAATTGTCTACGACAGCGGACACTTTCACCGCTTTCCTACACTCATGTGAAGCATGATTCCCATTACAGTGACGACAACGAATAAAAGGTCTACCTATGTTACCACTATTGCTACCTCCTCTAGCACCCATCGAACTACCACCACCTCTATAGTTTCCACTCTGGCCTTTCTGTTTATGATCGTCCCCTTGCCTATCTCTAAAAGTTCTGTCTTTCGACACTACATTATGAGCTCCACCTCTAGCCTCGGCAAACTGATCTGCTTGAGTTGCCATTTCATTTACACTAGTTAGTTTTCTTTCTTTAAGAAACAAGAACAGATCTCTACTACAAACATTGAATAGCTGGTCACGCAACAAGAAATCTATGAGGCCCTGATAAGTCTGCGCTACCTTCCCTAACTCTAACCACCTATCTAAGTAATTTCTAGATCTACTAATGAACTGAATAAATGACTCGCCTTTCTCAGGCAAGCAAGCTCTAAACCGCTTTCTAAAACCTTCTTCAGTTAACTCAAATCTCTTTAAAAGAGCATCCTTTAACTTGTCATAGTCAAGAGCATCTAAACTAGGTAATCTAGAAAATACATCTAAGGCCTTGCCTCTCAATAACGCACTTAAATGAACTGCCCACTTATCTTTGGTCCATTCCTGTAACTCAGCATAACGCTCGAACCGTAACAAGTAACTGTCCATGTTATCTTTGTCAGCATCAAAGTATGGTAACTTCGAACCTTTTAACTTCCCAGAATAACTATCTTTCCCTACAGTTCCACTGTCCTTACTATGTGTCTTAGCTGCTTCCAACTCTAAAGCTAACTTATGATCAAACTCCTTTTGCTCCCTTTCCATTATCATCTTAGCCTTAGCTAGTCTACCATCTGTTTCGAACCTCTCATGTTCTAACTCTTGCTTCTCCCTTACTATTCTACTTTCTAATTCTAACTTCTCTTTAGCTAACCTATCTTCTAATTCTAACTTCTCTGTGGCTAGTCTACTTTCTTCATCTCGCTTCTCTTTAGCCAATCTACTTTCGAATTCTAGCTTCTCTTTAACTAGTCTTCCTTCTACTTCTAACCTATCTTTCTCAGCATCTAGCTTCTCTTTAGCTAATCTACTTTCTAATTCTAGCTTATCTTTAACTAGTCTACTTTCTTCATCTCTTTCCTGCTTTGCTAATTCTCTTTCCTTAAGTCTAAATTCCCTTTCCCTAGCCTGTTCGTCTTTAACAAAGTTTCTAAGCTCCTCTCCAGCATACCCTAACTCCTTTCCCATTTCCGTAAGATCCTTTATGGACGTCATGTCTATGGACATTGTGGACTACTAACTACAATAATTACAATACACACGTCACTAATAATTCTACTCACTTAACTACTAATGGTAAGTCACTGTGTCCTCAGTAAATACCTGGGCATCATCATCGGACAAGTTACATACACATTAGTACTAGCGCTAACTACTAACGATTATGTGTAGATAGTATCTAGCTTCCACAAAACATATGCACTACATAAAATATCTTAATTTGATATTGGACATAAACCTTAAACAATCATCGAAATGTGTATAACATGTACATGTATATTTACTTCCCCCATCAATATAAGTATACTCGAGTGTCACAACATGAGTAGAACGTCTTGTTCGCCAACCTAATTGGATACTATATGTATATCAAGGGAGGTAAAAACAAACACCCAAATTATTGAGCAAAAGTGCCTCAGACCCACTCGTGTAGACCACTGCGACCTCGCGCCAAGGAAAGAACGGACAAAACAACAGTTTGGACTCACCCTACCCTTGTCGTGTCTTGACTTGTCTTCCAAGCTGTGGCCGTGATCGTCGACAGTCGCCTTGATGGATCAGAGGGTGGTACACAATTCTAAAATAATAAGTAGAGATTTAGTATATCATAATAAAGATCACTTATTGATTCTTTCCCTCCGTAGTCGCCCAAAATCCCACTTCTGACACCAGTTGTCACAGGATGACCTTAGTGGTTGGGCTAACTCAGGAAAGAATCAATGACGGTGAATGCATTTACATAAGTTTAATGCAACTTTTAAAATATGTTTAATATATATACAATTATCTAAAAAAAAACAAGCGAATACACAAATGAACTATGAAAAGAATGTTCTCCTGAACGTTTAAGACGTTCTTAGTATTGTTATAAATACTGAATGTCTAAGACACTAAAGTGTTGTTAAAGCTATAACAATGCTGATCTAGCGCGATAACTGTGATGCGCGAGAGCTCATGAAGATGATGATGCGCGAATTCAATGGATGATTGTCATCAAATGCCTTCTGTAAGGGTTGATGACGCGATGCAATGATAGTTAATCTCCACTGAGATTGTGAATGATATTCCTCCAGTGAGGACTGGTAACGGGCCCACCTTGTGTCCCGGGGGTTGTCGTTAGTAAAACCTGGCTGCGCAGGTACGGGGACCGTCTCCACCGCTTGTAACGTTATTCGTGGAAGCTTAGCTCCACTCCTGGATATCCAAACCTAGATGGCTTACTCCAACCCTGGATGGCTTATATCCTGGATGGCTTATTTCCAACCCTGGATGGCTTATATCCTGGATGGCTTATATCCTGGATGGCTTATTTCCAACCCTGGATGGCTTATATCCTGGATGGCTTATATCCTGGATGGCTTATTTCCAACCCTGGATGGCTTAGGCTGTAATTATACATGCGTTTTAGATGTCGGTTGACAAACATAACAATCTTGCATAATTACCATTACCCAAACAAATCATTATTCGATCAATATATGTAAGCTGTACTAATGATGAGTAGCAATGTATACATATTCTACAACGCCATGTATACGCTATGTACGTCGCTGTTAATCAATGCCCCTAATACATGTAATATAAACATGATCAAATTACTCATATATTACACTCACTGAGTTATGCATGCACGCATTTATTCTTGTCACTCATCTCATTGTTAACTAATGTTGACAATCGTGTATTACAATCACCGAGTTATACGCCAACGTTAACTAATGCACCTAATATCCACTGTTATCAAATTAATATTGTTTTACAATTAATGATCAATTACAATAATTACATCTAATAAAGTAACTTCAAAATCATATGCTAGTCTAAAGTTATGTTTGAGAAACATCAATGCTAACCGGATGTCGTAACCGCCAAACAAGATGGCGCCGCCCACTGAATACAAATATACGATAAAAGTTTAATAAAATTACTAACCACATGTTGCCTGTGAAATTTGCCGTCCAATCTCTGTTCCAACAAAGTACTTTCGACGATCCCGGCGAAAGCTAGAAGACAATGGGTTTTATAGCAAACATTACGCCCAAATCATTATTTGCCCCGTTCAGTCCGTGACAAACGTGGCTAAATCTACAGTATTGAATCTACACGCGAGGCCCTTATACAATTTTGCCGTTTAAGGAAAATATACCTATACGTTTACATGCATTAGCACAAAACTAAACTTATGACACGGCCTCTCTGGCGGCCACTTAAAATGTGCACGCTTTTACGTGTTACATGAATAGATCATGAATATTGTGAAATTGTTTCAACTCGAACAATAGATTTTGGGTGTAACCGATACAAGAGCTATATACGACCAGTACGCTCTACCCGTGACATTTTGTGACATACACATAATGGTATAATGTCATTTACAACAATACATGCATACACACAATGGTATAATGTCGTTAACAACAATACATGCCTACACACAATGGTATAATGTCGTTTACAACCATACATGCCTACACACAATGGTATAATGTCGTTTACAACAATACATGCATACACACAATGGTATAATGTCATTTACAACAATACACCCCTACACACAATGGTATAATGTCATTTACAACAATACATGCCTACACATAATGGTATAATGCCATTTACAACAATACATGCCTACACACAATGGTAGAATGTCGTTTACAACAATACATGCCTACACACAATGGTATAATGTCATTTACAACAATACATGCCTACACATAATGGTATAATGCCATTTACAACAATACATGCCTACACACAATGGTATAATGTCATTTACAACAATACACCCCTACACACAATGGTATAATGTCATTTACAACAATACATGCCTACACATAATGGTATAATGCCATTTACAACAATACATGCCTACACACAATGGTAGAATGTCGTTTACAACAATACATGCCTACACACAATGGTATAATGTCATTTACAACAATTCATGCCTACACATAATGGTATAATGCCATTTACAACAATACATGCCTACACACTTTGGTATAATTAAGTTAACGCATTTCTCATAAAATGGACTTAGTCTAATATTATGAAAAGCGTAAAACCTCACATTTACTTCACCCAGAATCCTTTAGACTGTTTGTAAATTGTTGTGCAATACATATATCTATCATAAAGTTATAATAATATTGATGATGCATTTATAAGGTGTTAGCTCTGTTCTGAAAAATGCCGTTATGTCGTTGTTATTGTATGGCGTGACGTCATAGCAACGTCAAACCCGTTTTATGAAGGATGGATGTGATTTGCTTTTTTATTTAATATGCACCTTGAAAAAGACATTCGAATAGCGTTATTACTTACTGGTCATTTGGAATATTCGAGTCAAATCGGTTTGCCTTAAAAAGGATCAGCTTTTCAGTATTTATTATATATAGTTTTTGCCGTTTCTCATCGTGTAACATGTCTGTATAGTTGTAAGACAACAAATGTCTAGATATATATGAGTAGGCCATTATATCTTACAGTTACATGCAACTTAACCTGTCTTAAGTGTGGCGAGACAACAGGCGTAGAATCCCTTGATCTGTGCACAGAATTTACGACATGTGCGGCAGACGAGGTATGTACACTACTTGGTCTATGTTATACTGTATATGTAAGTGTATATAATCTTATGTTATCTTTGATGGCAGGTTAACAGGGTACAACTTCTCAACAACAAATAAATACATTTGAACTTTATGTATGTATCACTGACTTTTCGAAAATGTCACCGTGTAGAAACCTCTTTTTAATACTTGTCTTGTACAACATGTTTGATCGTAACAACAAAATCAGTTTGGTGCTAAAATATAATGCCATTTTAATAACTGTGAATTGATAGGAAAGATATAGTGAATAATAAATGGGTATTTTCATATCACACCCTATATCAGTCCTGAGACGCCATATCAACCCGAGAGCTTTATCTTGAGGGCTGATATGTGTCGAGGGGTGATATAGGGTGTGATATGAAAATACACATTTTTTTTATTCTATTTATCATATACTTCAGCTTTGTCGAAATGTCAACTTCAGCTCACTCACTACGTGGTTTTCCAGGGAGAAAAAAAAGTTTTTTATTAATAGATCTAGTCCATTCTGACGTGATCATGTCTGTTACGTAAGTGGTACACATTTATTTTTTTCCGAAACTTTATTGAAAATGAATTTGAATTTTTCTATTTAAGATGAATTGTCATAAGTGGTTATTTCATCCACGGATAATGATTCTATAGCCAATAATCTGCCACGAAAACAGGATGGAAGTAACTAATGAAATGCAGACGACAAACCATCCTCGTGACAAATCGTATACAATCGTAACTAATCGGTTATTTCCGTATCACTCCGGTAAAAGCATCGAGATGAACATTCGGTTATTTCCGTGATATGACATTTTTTCACCCTTTATTTCACGCGTGTGATAAAGCTTTATTGCCCGGCAACGAATTCCTGATTGATATGACTAGCTATGTCGTATCGTATATTGAAAAACAACATATTTATAGGGAACTACGTTATATGGTTCCTTTTCGGCAATGCATTTATATTCCCTGATTACGGTATCTTTGCCGTAAACGTTAAAATTAAACGCTTAAATAACTTCCTTTATGACGTTTAAAATAGCCTATATAAAGATTGTTTGTAAGAAAACAAAAAGAAGGAGTATTTGCCATTGATGAAGGCTTTCCGGCTACATTATAATCTCACGTCGTACGTAAATCAGAACACTAAATAGTGAATATGGAACCATTGGAAGCAAAAAAAACAAACAAGCAAGACAGAAAGTAGCAGGCACGGTTTTATTAAGTCTCTTCATGAGAAGTAATAAAATATGCAACACCTCTCATGTCCCGTGTCTTTAAGTCGTAAGTGTTTACTAAGTTTTTATCGTTTCCCCACTCTATCTCATTAACATTTGAATGCTTCTAACGACAATGCACTGTCACAAAACTATAATGACGGAAACGGAAAGATAATTATGATGTTAAGGTCATAGAAGTGTAATTATAACAGTTACGAATACGATTAAATACTTTACGTTCAGGTATGTTACGTGGAGTTCTTCTTTGACGACAACGCGATAGGAAAACCACAGTATAGAGCCGGATGTCGAAACGTTCACGTGAGTATAGCATTCCTGTATACTGATTACTAACAACGATGGCTACATGAAAATCTTGTTACTAACATTAATTACAAGTCTATAGGTAAACGAAAAGGATTTCTTAAAGAAAGTAAACCGAATGTATTTTAACTAAAGTCAGGGGCGTAGCGTGGCCTGTTTTCAACATACTCCTATAAATATGAGGTGCGAATGGGGAGGGACTAGGAGGAGGTGTCTCCCTCTCAGAAGGGGAGTTCCCGAATTTTTTTTCATCTTGAACCAAAATAGTGCTCTTATAAGCGATATTGTCAGGAATGTTATATTCGCACAAATAGTGGCAATTTTCCTCCCTTACCCCACCACCCTCTGATTGCATTTTTCAATTTTTAGGATTTTTTTTGTAGTTTTTATTTTTCCAAGTTACTCCCGGGAGTAAATGAGTTTGCCACGCTACGCCCCTGAAAGTCGATGCAAAAGTCGATCAGAAATGTAACATTCACAGATCATAGGCAACCACAACACGAATTGAACATAAACAACATTTATAAAGTGAAACAAACCAAAGTATACGACACCATTTTATTTTTTGGGTTTGACTGCGTTCTATGAATGCTACTATTTGACTTTAAACTTAAAAGTTAAAAAGTGCATCAAAATAGGTTATGACCCTATCATTTTGCAACGCACTGCATGTTTAGTGGTTGATCAATTTACAATTTGCCACTGTGCTTTCCTCTTTGGTTGTTTTGATGACCTGACAGATTAAACCATATGATGATGTCTGCCTAAGTCCTGAAAGAACGGCGACATTTCATGTTTGTCTCCAATCTTGTCTTGTTTTTTTTTGTATACAGTATGTTAAAATCATTAACATGTCTATATATTTATGTTCATTTGAGTCATGATGTACTCTGTAAACGTCAATAAAGTATATGTTCTGTTCTGTTAAAATAATACACGGAGTGTTTCACACAAAGTTAACGGTCGCATATGCAAGGTCTTTGGACATTATTATAAGAGTAAGGATCAAAGCCATGCACTTTTGGCACACACGGCCTCGCACCGGGTTAACCGTTTTACATAAATATATTGGAAAATCTTTTGAAAAACTTCCCTGAAACGACAATTGCTAGAGGTGTAATATTTTAAATGTAGCATTAGCCTATAATCCTCTAGCAAGTTTGTTCAAGTCCTTTTGATGTCATGTTTTACATGAACTTATGTAGAGAAAAGGTAGAAAAATTGTTCTATCTGAAACGTTGAAGGCTACATTTCCTCATCGTTTAAATACACGGTTTGATAATGAGAATATACGCCTTCAAAGAGTAGTGCGATTTAAATATAGGTTATTTAGCTTTAACATAAAAATGTCAATATTGTTCTATGATTTTTTTATATCATTCCCCACGATTAAATGCCTAGACACCAAATGGGCCTATAACCTAATTAATGCTAATACAAGTAGGTATGAAAATAAATACTGATAAAGGTGATCCTTTGAGAGCAACAAACACAATTCAGGGAATAAAGCAGCAGACTCGGTTTTATTGAGTCTGTTCATGAGAAGTAATGAAAGAAGCAACACTTCTCACGCCCCCTAGCACCGGCTTAAGCGGTATTCTACATGAAAGTCGAACATGAAATGTAGTTTTCTTACGCTTAAATCTGCTATCGTTTACAAGCTTAATTTGGATTTACAAATATAAAGATATTTAAATTGTTAAATACTCACATAATGTGTATGTATAAAGGATACAGCATATATCAAAACAAACTATCGTTTGCTAATTGCTCTGGATCTAGACTTTATTGTTAGAGATTTCTAAACTTTAATTTCATTGTCTTGTCAATCTGAGCGCTGACGACAGGTTAATAGCAAGGTTGTGTACACATTTAATCGACTTAAGCTAACCAGTAGGCTATGTCGCTTACTGACCGTTCCAAGTCGGTCACCCTGTCTCCATCACTCATTGTATTGTGTATTGTCGTTTAATTTGATCTTTGTGTCTGGTACCGTGCGGACCTACGGTGCCGTTGCTTTTGGTTGCTGTAATTTCTATAGGACAATTTTTTTCATTTATGATTGAGAGTTTTGAATTATTTTTGAGAATGGTGAAATAAATGTCAAAATCGGATGTAACATAATGAAATTAAATGGTTATTTAGAACTATGTCGTCATAGATCTCCAAATTCTTCTTAGTGTAAGTGAGGTTTGGTACACCCTAGAACCTGGTTTAAACCCCCAGCGGCCTTTTGTGCCACTGACCTTCCAAGGCGGTAGCCCTATTGTCAACCCTTTTGCGTTTGTGAAGTCATATGCCTTTATTACTTATAAACATTGTCATTACTGGCAATATGGTAATATGTTCTTTGTTTATCAACCGATTTGGGTAATTCTTTCACGTTTTGCGAAGTTTTTCAAAACGTTTAATGCTTAACCTTATTTTTGAATAATGCCTACATTCCCCGTTAATATGGTTAATGAGTATTGATCTGATACTGACTTTATTTTTTGAAATGAGTTCCATAAAAATGATTCACTCTCATTATTAAACTATTTTTAATTAGAAATCTATTAAATACGACAAGGCACGGGTCATTTCATACGATCATCCATTTGCTGTTAATATTCATGATCATTTTAATTCGTGCATTTGCTACTTGTACATAAATACGTCGCCTCGGAATGGCACATTCCAGGTATTCATTCGTCAGAGATATCTCTTTTACTCCGTAAATCTTTTTATTTATTCTAAAAATATCAGCATTTATTAGTATCAGTTTTTTCGATGTTATTTTTCACTACCGGAATTACTCTGTTTTTAATTGTCCCTGAAAAACACATGGTTTTAAATATATATAAAACAGAACAAACATCAGTGTTAAGATATATATTATGTTGTTTGGCATTAGAATGCCCCACATTCAATATTTTTGTCAAGCTTTAAAGTGATCATGGTTGAAAAAAAATTCCTCCAAATTGAACTCAGTGGAAATTACTTAAACTTAATATTATTGAGAAATTCGATGGACTGTAACAATACATAGCATCTATGATTATGTAGTACGACACAATATATTATTCTGTATTACAACAGCTATGCAAACTGATGAGCTGCAACGAACAGTTGTATGTCACGGTTGCGCCACACAGCAGGCGTGATATACCAATCTGTTTAGAGTGTTGCTACAACGACACGTGCAACATAAAAGGATGTGGCAGCAGCTTAATAGGTCAGTGCCATGATTTA
Source organism: Cyrtodaria siliqua (assembly GCA_037043455.1). Taxonomy (NCBI): domain Eukaryota; kingdom Metazoa; phylum Mollusca; class Bivalvia; order Adapedonta; family Hiatellidae; genus Cyrtodaria; species Cyrtodaria siliqua. Next base: position 13,239 of record JAWPHD010022389.1, on the reverse strand, counting down.
GTACTTTACGTAAATAAGCATTTTTAACTGTTGATGATGGAAGAACGTTACTGTTACGGTTACAATTTGGCAATAATATATCAACTAACCGGACAATTTACTTTTTAAATAAACAAAAAATTAGAGCGTTTTTTACTCAATTAAATGACAACGAAAATTTCGCAGCGCAGTGTATAAGTGGAGCAAGTGATGTTTATTTCATTTTCGCGTTCAAGTCGGCAATTCTCGAGTGTTGTTTCAGTAACGTTTTATTTTTATGATTATATATATATATATTTTGCTTAGCACATTTGTTAATACATCAAATTTGTTATTATTGCATAACACTTTGTATTGTCTTCTCTATAATTTCATTCATTTAAATACACTATCTTCAGACTGCAGTGTCTTCTGCGGTTTTCTTTGTTTCCCTATCACATGATGCTGTCGCTACTATACGGGTATGTGGTGTGTAGCTCAATGTTAGTCATCATCCAAAATTTTGATTCACACGATCTGTGTCGGCTTATGAAGAAAACAATATATTTTAGAGATGCTCGCTTACATATAAAACGGTCAGTGTAGAAAAGTAATTATGTGGCTTACCGTGACTTACTTGGATCCGGTATATCATATCGTCAATAGTAATAGGATATGGGACATGTGCATTGTTATACTGTGCTTTTCAAAAACATCAAGGACATACTATATACTTAAAAACATTGGATAATTTGGGTATTGATATATTGAACAACTGCATAACCATAGAATTAGAGAATTTTATACATTTGCACATCTAAAAACAATATATAACATACATAATTTTGAATTCCTGAACTACTATACAATTGTTCAAAGCATACCAAACAAATGGAAACAGGAACTAAAAACAGAAGATAGAACGACACACTATAGCGAAATAAGCTTACTGAAACAAATAGGAAAACAAAACTATTATATAACATTCAAGTGGAACGCATGCAAACAGAATTACAAATTAAACCTCATCAAAAATGGGAAGAAACTATAACAAACATAAACTGGAAACTTATTCATACCACACCTTTCAAAAGCACAATAGATACAAAACTTAGATCTTTTCAATATAAATATATAATGAGAATTTATATAATGAGAATTATACCCACAAATAAATTTCTATATAAGTGCAAAATTAGTAACACAAGTCTCTGTGATTTTTGCAATATGCACGTTGAAACAATTGAACATTTGTTTTGGGACTGTCCATTTAGTAGAGCTTTTTGGACAGAAATACATAACCTTTTAAACAGCAAAAATATTCCTTTTGCATTTACTTTCCAAATGATTTCATTTGGTATTATTCACGATAAATCGTATTCAGATATTTGAAACTGTGTTTTAATACTTGCAAAGTATTTTATTTTCAAGAATAAGTATGCGAAAACGATTCCTAGTTTTACATCTTTCATTTCATACATACAAACAAATTGAACATATAGAGCGTATTATAGCCATTTCGAAAGACAAATTGGAATATCATTCAAAAAAATGGGAAGTTTTACGTTTAAACACAGAAAATTGAACAGTATTCGGTAACAAATTCTCGCTCCCACTCTCTCTCTCTCTCTCTCTCTCTCTCTCTCTGTCTCGTGTTTTTTTTCTTTATTCTTTTTCTGTTCTCAATTTCTGTTACTTCTAGTCTCTGCCGCTGAATGTAACTTATTTCTTGGAATACCTCCCATTACTTTGAGAAAAAAAATCACAAATGTGATTATGATATTTTTTCTTAAATTTCTAATGGAATTCAATTCAAAACATCAGCTGCGAAAGTCATATGCCGACTTTCCAGCTTTTACTGATGAATGAAAACGCCAAGTCCCCACACCCTCGGACATTTTCGTCACTGACGGGCACCTAGATAGCTTCCTCACATGAATATTCCAGTAGGTCTCGAACCCACATCGACTAAAATATAGGAAGGAAGAACAGACGACCCCGGGACATTAGCCGTAACTTTTAGATTATTAAAAACAATATAATAGTGTTCATAAACAAACATTACACAACTACTATTATTGAATATTTAGTAAATAGAAACAAAATGTTTTGATAGGAATCAATAGCGGTAAAAAATAAATATATTATTGCTTCGGGGGAATTCCATTACATTCGCGGGTAATACTAGTCATACCCTTACCCACGAGAAACTTTATGTTATGAAAGACATATTATGATCACAACCTATTGCGCTATGATGTCACGTGATCAACAGAAACAATAACAATGCGACAACAGAAACAATAATAACGCGGTCTCAGCTCAGTTTATAAACAATAATTATTATGTTTGTTACTACAGACTTATTTTGGGTGTATGCTCATATTTTCATGTATATATTTTCAACGAATAAAAATCAGCCATGTATTTGCTTATGCTCAATATATCTGCTTTAAATACGGACATTGTCCCTTTAAAGTACAAAATACTTGTGCAGTGGCGAGGGAACGTATCAGATTCTTGGGAGAGTTTTTTTTTAAAATATAACAGTGTATGCATGTATTGTATACTATTTTCATTTATTGGCACAAGATTTATAGCGTTACACCAGCTCATGTTCTTTGTGACAAGCTATCGTTGAAATTGGTGCATAAATCGTCCCTACAGCGTGATATACCAGCATATTTTGTATAAATTCATTGAATGTACGAAACATGGCAGGAGATTAACAATCGTTTTGGTTTATTTTGTATTATTCGTCAAAACTCGTCATACTTTGACGATGGACGAGTAAATACACAGCATTCTGTTACAGGAGAAAAGTCGCTGGCTTCAAATAAGGCATTGACCTGGTTTGTGAGCAAAGTATTAACATTACCTCGTGGAACAGCATTCCCCGATTTTTCAAATAAAGCCTGTTGTTTTTTTAGAAAAAAAGGAAAATCGAAAGTCACTCTCACCTTTGTTAACATTTTTTTCGCCGTTGTCACCTTCTCGGAGGTTACGTTGTCACCTTCTCGGAGGTCACGTTGGGACACTTCTGCGTATAGCTCCGTTTGGAGCTTGTCCCAATGATTACCAGTCATGTAGAATAAAAAAACACAAAAACACAACTAATGAATCGCCTGCTTTATGTTTTAATATGCTGGCTTCATAAAGAACCTGTATTGGGCGGGCCTCATCACCTGAAATACAATTGAATACCACACTTTTCTCGTGCAAATGTATGTCTAACAGTGATTTACAGTTATCTCTACAAAATGTTCTTCCCCCGACTACAATAGGCTGGAAATAGGACCTTAAGGACATTTCCTACAAGTTCTTCCTACTATTTCCTATGAACAACCTTTTTTTTGTAAAGATTTGGCACACAGCTTACAATGTCTATTCTAGGCATATTTCAGTCAGCTTTAAAATTAATGGGTCACCAAATTAGTTTCTGTTCTGAGATAACTTTATATACATATATGACCGATATTTCATTTCTGACACATTTCTCATAATTTCAGTAAAGCCTATATAAGGCAAAAAAATAAGACATTTAGTAACAAAAACCACATCTAATTACATTACCTTTATTAAATTTGGAAGTGGCTGAACTGGATTTAACCTTCAAAACTCTAAAGTTTGGAGTAAACGAGACAGTTAACCCTATTTACATGCTCATCCGTTAAACAACCTTTTTTTTTAAGGATTTGAGTGATCTCGCATCAATTACTTTAAAGCGGAGTGCTTGATCATTCGATTGTTTTATGTGTCTCGAGCTGCCTCAGGTTCTTAAGGGTTGGTCATTAGTGACCAGAAATATTTTAAATTGACCTGACCAACATCATGACCAATTCATAAGTCGCGTATGCTTTTCAAAATATCTTGGTCAGCCTGTTTATAATTGGCATAATAAGTACCCTGCTACTGTCACCCCGTAAAACGGCCATTAGTTTATCAATATCTTCGAATAATTACATCAACTATTATGAGGTCATTTAACAGTGTTGAGTGCAATACTGAATTCTATTGGACGAGTACCAAGCAGACAGAATATATAATTGGATGATTCTATCTGCAGGGTACGAGTCACCTCTTCTTTCACCCCTCACTAAACTAACCAAACGTTGTACATTTGAATTTTACTTAACTTGATATTTCTGTTATTAATTGAATAGAGCAAAAATTAAACATCTTTCAACATTTATTACCTGCGTAAAATGTAATTTGAAAAACACACGTAACGTATCAAGCCAATACTGTTTAAATTCAATTTCAATATAAATGTGCGGTAAATCGTTACTGACTCGTTGATTTTTATTGTTACAGTTATCTTCCCATAGTTCAAATATGGAATATGGATATTTTAGACTCCACATCTAATTCAATAGTAAATATACCGAATATGGCTTGTTTGGACTCCACATCTACGGAATATAGATTTATTGGACTCTAGATACCAGATGGAGTACAATATTAAACTAATATATATTGTTTGTATTAAAGCAACGTTTTTGAGCACAATAGTGGTAATATGGGATTGTCACAAGGGTAAACATACAGAAAGAGATAGATTAGAATTATACAGGTGTGAAATAAGCATGGCTATCAGGTGTGAAATAAGCATGGCTATTATTAGATTAACGTCCTTAAAGTGCAAATGGGAAAACATATATGTACAATGTGCACTCAAGTGTTCAGTGGTTTCAGCAATTTTAAAACGTGTAGGCGCTGAGTTGGCCACTTTGTTACGTGTAGCGCTGAGTTGGCCCACGTTTGTTACTGTAGGCGCTGAGTGGCCTCTTTGTTACTGCAGGCGCTGAGTTGGCCTCTTTGTTACTGTAGGGCCTGGAGTTTTGTCCACTTTGGTTACTGTAGGCGCTGAGTGTGGGCATCTTTGTTACTGCAGGCCGTCTGAGGCCTACTTTGGTTACTGCCGTATTATTGAAACTGTTCTTGTTATCATAATAGTGCAAATGATACAAAAGGAGAATTAATAAAGTTTTGTAACAATACCATAGTAACAATGGTGAGCAGTAACAAACACATCATCCAAATATGTCTTTGGTGTTAATCCCAGCGACATTCTTTGACTTCTAAAACAATAAATTACAGTATGCATATAGGTGTTGTTAGATCTTGTTATATTTTATATTTTATATATCAGATTTGCTTACTTTATAAAGTACAATATATATACATTCGTCAAACTTAATACGTTTATCATTGATCAAAGAACACGCAATGCATTGTCTGTATTATGTTAGTTCTGTCCAGATCCAAGTAGCACCGTATCTCGAGCTGTTGTTGTCTTGGTGAAAGTAGACTGCAGTCGAGACATGTAGTTACAGTAGGGTTCAAGGTGTCAGGTCGGACCGAAGTGAGTGACTTTGAGTTATTACTACGATGGAGATTGAGAAACGAGTAACAAGTATGGACCATATTGGGAAATGTTGTTCAAATTTGAAACAGTTTTGACTAATGGTGTAAGTGGTTGCGACTTGCAAGGTTTGTCAGGCATGGTGTTATTTCACCACGAATCCATATCCATTTTGGTCTTTTGTGTGTCATGCTAAGTTTATATGTCTGTCTCGTCATGCCTGTATGTTGGTTCAGGTGCTACATCAGTGGGGAGATATAAAAAGATAAAGCTCCAGCTGTGAAAATGGAGCGTTTACAGCAGAAGTTTGCAGCATACGTCTGCAGTTCTGAATGATAAGGTTTCTATGGTCATTATGGAATATGTTTATCTCGTTGTAAATGAAAGTTTAGGATTGGAAGTTGTCATTCCTGTTAGCGCCATAGAATCCTTTGTGGTTGGGTGCGCCAAGTAAACAAACTTCAGTTCAAATCGGCCATATGTTGCAGTAATTCGCATACACATGTAGAATGGCAAGTAACAGGTAATCTATGAATATGCAAGTAATAGTAATCTTATGATTTGCATGTTATTAGTAATATAGCGTTATCTCGTAATTACTAGAGACAATACATCAATGCTTTCGACTCAACCGCACCATACCAGTGTTATTAGTATTATTTTCCAGTTGTTACTGACGGCTGTGACTTCCATTACGTAACTGCATCTAACTCTTTCTTGAGAACAAACATATAAGTCATCCCATATAAGGTGTATTTGTTGTTACATATTTGGTGGCACATCTAACAGTGCAGAGTGTTAGGTAGCTCATCTACCTTAATAAACTCTTAGCCAACTAAGCACGACTTATATGTCCGTTGCTGTATACCATTTGTATAACCCAGTATAGACCTGTTATCCGGACTGCTGAAAAGTCATTTCCCCAAAGCTACCTTAGTTAAGGGCATATGTGATTGGCTTAATTCTTAACAGAGAAGGTCAGTCCATTATTATGTGTGTGTATAGGGTATAGCTCATATTCGACACAACTACATCTAGAGATTGAGTGGCGAGTAAGTGTGATATCAGTTTACACAGTACTTTATATAAGTGGACGCTTGTCTTTGAATGTTAAGACATTCAATTATGTAGAATAAGGGGGTCTCTTGGGGAAAGGACTTTCCCTGACGGAACGATCTGTTACAATTGGGTTCAAATTGGACTTATTGAGCTTAGTTGCGAAGTGTAGTTGTAGGTTATAGGGTCGGTGAGCTACTAACCTCATGACTGGTATATGTGCCACCAAATATTGTAACAAATACCTACATTATAGGGGATGACTTGATTTGTGTTGTCTATAAGAAAGAGTTAGATGCAGTTACGTAATGGAAGTTCAGCCGGCAGTAAAACTGGAATATAGATCGAATACACTGTGATGGTGTGCGTGAGTCGAATGCTTTGATTGTATTGTTCTAGTATTACGAGTATTACGGTTTATATTACGATTACTTGATGATTATGTTAATTTACGTAGTACTGCAGTTATTTTGAATTGAAGTTACTTGCATTCTACATGTTTTTGCGATTTAATCACATATGCGATTTGAACTGAAGTTGGTGTTCATGCTCACCAACACATAAGATGTATATGCCTTAACAGAATGATATATTCAATCCTATCTTTCATTAACAACGAATAACATAGTTCATTATGACCAATAAATACTTTTCACTTTCAGAACGTGCAGAGGTTGCTGCAAAGTTCGTGCGTGAAACGCTCCATTTTCAGCTGGAGCATGATCTTGTGTTTTCTGCACCACTGATGTAGCAGCACCTGAAAACTATACAGGAATGATACGGATGACCTGTTAGTTACATGACAAACTAATGACAAGATATGGGATTATCGTGGTATTTACACCTGCCTGGACAAACTGTGGCATGATCCAAACCTTCTTGCCACTTGGCTAAAACTTTCATATTTGGTTATAACATTGTCAATTTTGCACAATTATGAGTTTACTGTTACCGCGACATTCTCACATCGTTAGAATGATTATAAAGTCATACTTCGTGCGAAGGACACTGTACCGTCTGTCTACATGTACTCTTGTCTGCTGCGTCTCGTTCACAAGAAAAACTCGAGATCCGTGCACGTTGATCTGGGAAGTATAGTACAATGAATACTGGACAGATTGAGTTGCGTGTTCTTTGATCATATGATATAGTAGTAAGTTTGACGAATGTATAGATATATATTGTTAGTTATAGAAGTATGCAATTTTATTAATATATAAATAATAAAGTATAAACAGCCTATAGTTGCATAGATGTATTTATTGTTTTTTGAGTTCAAAGAATGTCAGCTGGATTAACAAAAGACTGTATTGGATTGATGTGGTTTTACTGCTACACCATGTTACTATGGATTGTTACATACGTTTATGTATGTCTCCTTTTGTATATGTTGCACTATTTGTGTTAAAAAAGAAACGGTTGCAATTATAATGCAGTAACAAAGTGGTGCCAGCTCAGCGCCTGGCAGTAAGCAAAGATGCCAACTTCAGCGAGCTACAGTAACAAATTGGCAAACTCAGCGCCTACAGTAACAAAGAGGCCAACTCAGCGCCTGCAGTAACAAAGAGAGCAACTCAGCGCCTACAGTTAACTAAGTGGCCAACTCTAGCGCCTACAGTAACAAAGTGCCAACTCAGCGCCTACATTTTTAAATTGTGAAAACTCTGAACACTTGAGTGCACATTGTAATTATATGTTTTCCATTGCATTTAAGGAGCGTTTTATAGATATGCCATGCTTATTCACACCTGTATATTCTAATCTTATCTCTTTCTGTAGTGTTACCCTTGTGACAGAGTCCCATATTACCACTATTGTGCTCAAAAACGTTGGCGTTAATACAAACAATATATATTAGTTTAATATTGTACTCCATCTGGTATTCTAGAGTCCATTAATCTAGTATTCCGTAGATGTGGTAGTCCAAACAAGCCATATTCGTATATGTACTATTGAATTAGATGGTGATGTCTAATATATCCATATTCCATATGTTGGAACTATGATGATAACTGTAACAATAAAAATCAACGAGTCAGTAACGATTTACCGCACATTTATATTGAAATTGAGATTTAAAGCAGTATTGGCTTGATACGTACGTGTGTTTTTCAATTACATGTTTACGCTAGAGGTAATAAATGTTTGAAAGATGTTTAATTTTTTGCTTCTATTCAATTAATAACAGAAAGATCAAGTTAGTAAAATTCAAATGTACAACGTTTTGGTTAGTTTAGTAGAGGGGTGAAAGAAGAGGTGACTCGTACCCTGCAGATAGAATCATCCATATGATAGATTCTGTCTGCTGTGTACTCGTCCAATAGAATTCATAGTTGCTCATCAACACTGTTAAATGACCTCATAATATTTGATGTAATTATTCGAAGATTTAGTGATAAAACTAATGGCCGTTTTAAGGGGTGACAGTAGCAGGGTACTTATTATGCCAATTATGAAACAGGCTGTACCAGATATTTTGAATAGCATACGATCTTATGATTGGTCATGATGTTTGGTCAGGTCATTTAAAATATTTCTGGTCACTAATGACACAGCCCTAGAAGAACCTGAGGCAGCTCGAGACACATAAAACTATCGAATGATCAAAGCACTCCGCTTTAAAGTAATTGATGCGAGATCACTCAAATCCTTAAAAAAAAAGTTGTTTAACGGATGAGTCATGGTAAATAGGGTTATACTGTCTCGGTTGACTCCAAACTTTAGAGTTTTGTGAGTAAATCCATGTCAGCCACTTCCAATTTATATGAAATTGTAATTAGATGTGGTTTTGTTGACTTAATGGTCTTATTGTTGTTTGCCGTTAATAGGCTTGAACGTAATTTAGATATGTGTCTGAAATGAAATATCGGTCATAATAGGTATATAAAGTTATCTCAGAACAGAAACTATTTGGTGGACCCTTAATTGTAAAGCTGACTGAAATATGCCTAAATAGACATTGTAAGCTTGTGTGCCAAATCTTTACAAAAAAAAAGGTTGTCATAGGGAATAGTAGGAGAGAACTTGTAGAAATGTCCTTAAGGGTCCTATTTCCACGCTAGTTGTAGTCGGGGGAGGAGAACATGTTTGTAGTGATAACTGTAAATCACTGGTTAGACATACATTTGCACGAGAAAAGTGTGTATTCAATGGTATTTCAGGTGATTGAGGCCCGCCCAATACAGGGTTCTTTATGAAGCCAGCATATTAAAACATAAAGCAGGCGATTCAATTAGTTGTGTTTATTGGTGTTGTTTATTCTACATGACTGGTAATCATTGGGACAAGCTCCAAACGGAGCTATACGCAGAAGTGTCCCAACGTGACCTCCGAGAAGGTGACAACGTACCTCGAGAAGGTGACAACGGCGAAAAAATGTTAACAAAGGTGAGAGTGACTTTCGATTGTTCCTTTTTTCTAAATAAACAACAGGCTTTATTGAAAAATCGGGAATGCTTGTTCCACGAGGTATTGTTAATACTTTGCTCACAAACCAGGGTCAATGCCTTATTGTGAAGCAAGCGACTTTTCTCCTGAACAGAATGCTGTGTATTTACTCGTCCATCGTCAAGGTAGTACGAGTTTTTGACGATAGTACAAAATAAACCAAAACGATTGTTAATCTCCTGCCATGTTTCGTACATTCAATGAATTTATACAAAATATGCTGGTATATCACGCTGTAGGACGAGTTTTATGCACAAATTTCAACGATAGCTTGTCGACAAAGTTCATGAGCTGGTGTAACGCTATAAATCTTGTGCCAATAATATGAAAATAGTATACATTACATGATGACACTGTTATAGTTTTAAATAAAAACTCTCCCAAGAATCTGATACGTTCCTCGCCACTGCACAAGTGAGTTTGTACTTTAAGGGACAATGTCCGTATTTAAAGCAGATATATTGAGCATAAGCAATTACATGGCTGATTTTGTATTCGTTGTAAATATATACATGAAAATATGAGCATACACCCAAAATAAGTCTGTAGTAACAAACATAATAATTATTGTTTATAAACTGAGCTGAGACCGGCGTTATTATTGGTTTCTGTTGTCGCTTTGTTATTGTTTCTGTTGATCACGTGACATCAGTAGCGCAATAGGTTGTGATCAGAATATGTCTTTCATAACATAAAGTTTCTCGTGGGTAAGGGTATGACTAGTTTTACCCGCGAATGTAATGGAATTCCCCCGAAGCAATATTATATTGATGTTTGTACCGCTATTGATTCCTATCAAAAACATTTTGTTTCTATTTACTAAATATTCAATAATAGTAGTGTGTATATGTTTGTTTATGAACACTATTATAATTTGTTTTAATAATCTAAAAGTTTACGGCTAATGGTCCCGGGTCGTCTGTTCTTCCTTCCTATATTTAGTCGATGTGGGTTCGAGACCTACTGGAATATTCATGTGAGGAAGCTATCTAGGTGCCCGTCAGTGACGAAAATGTCCGAGGGTGTGGGGACTTGGCGTTTTCATTCATCAGTAATAAGCTGGAAAGTCGGCATATGAATTTCGCAGCTGATGTTTTGAATTGAATTCCATTAGAAATTTAAGAAAAAATATCATATCACATTTGTGATTTTTTTTCTCAAAGTAATGGGAGGTATTCCAAGAAATAAGTTACATTCAGCGGCAGAGACTAGAAGTAACAGAAATTGAGAACAGAAAAAGAATAAAGAAAAAAAACACGAGACAGAGAGAGAGAGAGAGAGAGAGAGAGAGAGAGGTGGAGCGAGAATTTGTTACCGAATACTGTTCAATTTTCTGTGTTTAAACGTAAAACTTCCCTTTTTTTTGAATGATATTCCAATTTGTCTTTCGAAATGGCTATAATACGCTCTATATGTTCAATTTGTTGGTATGTATGAAATGAAAGATGTAAAACTAGGAATCGTTTTCGCATACTTATTCTTGAAAATAAAATACTTTGCAAGTATTAAAACACAGTTGTCATATATCTGAATACGATTTATCGTGAATAATACCAAAGTGAAATCATTTGGAAAGTAATATGCAAAAGGAATATTTTGCTGTTTAAAAGTGTTATGTATTTCTGTCCAAAAAGCTCTACTAAATGGACAGTCCCAAAACAAATGTTCAATTGTTTCAACGTGCATATTGCAAAAATCACAGAGACTTGTGTTACTAATTTTGCACTTATATAGAAATTTATTTGTGGGTATAATTCTCATTATATATATTCTCATTATATATTTATATTGAAAAGATCTAAGTTTTGTATCTATTGTGCTTTTTGAAAGGTGGTGTATGAATAAGTTTCCAGTTTATGTTTGTTATAGTTTTCTTCCCATTTTTGATGAGGTTTAATTTGTAATTCTGGTTTGGCATGCGTTCCACTTGAATGTATATAATAGTGTTTGTTTTCCTATTTGTTTCAGTAAGCTTATTTCGCTATAGTGTGTCGTTCTACTCTTCTGTTTTAGTTCCTGTTTCCATTTTGTTTGGTATGCTTTGAACAATTGTATAGTAGTTCAGGAATTCAAAAGTTATGTATGTTATATATTGTTTTTAGATGTGCAAATGTATAAAATTCTCTAATTCTATGGTTATGCAGGTTGTTCATTATATCAATACCCAAATTATCCAATGGTGTTTAAGTATTATAGTATGTCCTTGATGTTTTGAAAAGCACAGTATAACAATGCACATGTCCCATATCCTATTACTATTGACGATATGATATTACCGGATCCAAGTATAGTCACGGTAAGCCACATATTACTTGTCTACACTGACCGTTTTATATTGTAGAGCGAGCATCTCTAAAATATATTGTTTTCTTCATAAGCCGACACAGATCGTGTGAGATCAAAATTTTGGATGATGACTAACATTGGAGCTACACTCCACATACCCGTATAGTAGCGAGCAGCATCATGTTGAGTAGGGAAACAAAGAAAACCGGCAGGAAGACACTGCAGGTCTGAAGATAGTGTATTTAAATGAATGAAATAGAGAAGACAATACAAAGTGTTATGCAATAATAACAAATTTGATGTATTAACAAATGTGCTAAGCAAGAATATATATTATATAGATCATAAAAATAAAAACGTTACTGAAACAACACTCGAGAATTGCCGACTTGAACGCGAAAATGAAATAAACATCACTTGCTCCACTTATACACTGCGCTGCGAAATTTTCGTTGTCATTTAATTGAGGTAAAAAACGCTCTAATTTTTTGGTTATTGTAAAAAGTAATTTGTCCGGTTAGTTGATATATATTATTGCCAAATTGTAACCGTAACAGTAACGTTTCTTCCTCATCAACAGTTAAAAATGCTTATTTACGTAAAGTACTAAATCATGGCACTGACCTATTAAGCTGCTGCCACATCCTTTTATTGTTGCACGTGTCGTTGTAGCAACACTCTAAACAGATTGGTATTATCACGCCTGCTGTGTGGGCGGCAACCGTGACATACAACTGTTCGTTGCAGCTCATCAGTTTGCATAGCTGTTGTAATACAGAATAATATATTGTGTCGTACTACATAATCATAGATGCTATGTATTTGTTACAGTCCATCGAATTTTCTCAATAATATTAAGTTTAAGTAATTTCCACTGATTCAATTTGGAGGAATTTTTTTTCAACCATGATCACTTTAAAGCTTGACAAAAATATTGAATGTGGTGGCATTCGAAATGCCAAACAACATAATATTATTATCTTAACACTGATGTTTGTTCTGTTGTTATATATATTTAAAACCAGTGTGTTTTTCAGGGACAATTAAAACAGAGTAATTCCGGTAGTGAAAAATAACATCGAAAAAACTGATACTAATAAATGCTGATATTTTTAGAATAAATAAAA
>JAWPHD010022388.1:0-25239 GCA_037043455.1 Cyrtodaria siliqua | reverse complement strand
CATGAAACAAAACATGATCGGGGAGCTTTAATATATGTTAAACAAAAGAAGGAAATGAGGTGCATGTAGCATTAAGATGATTTATCAATTAACAATATGCGACATAAGATCAAATTGAGATGACCAATATGAAGTTCGCTAACTTCTCGATTTTTTTAAAGAATTTGTAATAAAATAACTGCCATTTATCTGTCTTAATGTCTCACCCAAACCACTGGCTACCACGATTTATACTCCCAGTTTGGTTCAGGAAGATAAACAAGTAGGCCAAGGCCAAAAACGAACGTAAACATAATTAATATTATATAGCTTTTTGGTAATAAATCAAAGTGACAATTAACACACTGAAAATACACAGTCATAGCGACATTACGAGATTCGTAGTTCTGTTTCATACTGATCTCAAACTCAAAGTGTAACATTTTAAAACAAATCAGTCCGGAGGCAGACGAAGCTTTTTTCGAGGATACACCGCATAACTCTCGTTCAAGTTACAAATGTTTTGACACAACGTACACAACGTAGTACCATTTTGTATCTTACAAGAAGTTAACATAAGGCAGAAATGACATTCCGTTGTCATGTGATGCTATGAAAAGAAGACGGCGGAGGTAAAAACACGCTGCAGCCCCACTGAATTAGTAATTGCTGCATTACGAACTGTTACTAGTCTTCAGAATATTACAAAAGCATGTTGCGATATTAACGTCATGCCTGGTGTTATTTAAAAGATTTAAATTAGTTTTTTTTAAAATGATGCATTATAAAGAATAAATCTTAATGACCATTAAAATGACAGGTGCATTCATTTTACTGCCTTATTATTTTCACAATTGCAGTATGATGAATGGTTTCACATTATTTCATATAATGATACTTACTTTGATGTACTACATCACTATCTCGTCGGACAGACTGCTGTAGAGTGCATGTAGAGTGCATGGTACTATGTACTATAACTAAATTACTATCAAAACTATCAAAATTGACACGAGCACCGACACCGAATATCAATTACACGATATAATTATCTGTCCTTTTTTCTACTTACGATCAACGTCCTGGCATTTGGCAGACAGCCCGGGAAATATATAGGTAAACTTAATTACTTACGTTCGAATTAAACACTTGCACTGGTTGAATACAATGCATATATATACCGAGCAAAATAAAATGCGTGTCAGTGCCATAGACAACATACAAAGCCGTGCATGTTCGGAGTCATTGGTAAAGTTACATAGGTATGCCCAATAATAATGCTACAAAGTCATTTGTAAACTACCTCGGTGATAATAATAAAGCAAATATTATGGGAACATACTTGTATAAGTTATCGAAAATTGTTCTCATTTCAATAAAAAGGGAGGTAATTTAAAAATTAAGACATGTGGAATGATTTTGTTTGAGAATAACAATCGTTTGTGAAAACATTTCAGCGTTTTTAAACAAAATAGAATGGGCAATTCTTTTCAGTGCCAAACATTAGATTTGTATATATATATATATATATTGAAATTCACATCCTTACCTAGCATTATAATATCATCAATGTTCATATGTTTAATCTATGTCCTTAAAAAGTTGTGCTAAACATTTTGTTTGTTTAGCATACGTACTACTGTCAACATCCGGGTGTCGGTGGACTGTCATGTGAATACTTACTATCGAACGCAGAATATTTTGGCGGGCATTCCTCTTTACATAGACCATATGGATCGGCTTCGCACTGGGAGGTGAATGTATTAAATCTATGACCAACTGGGCAGCACTTGGCTACTGGCATGTTACTATCACAGTGCCAGTAGCTTCTGCACGAAATGAAGTAGGCCTTATTTCCTCCAGGAGCCACATCTGCACACACATCTGAATACAAATTGGAATTGTTCTTAATTACTTTAAGAAAAAAAAAGATTACAAATTACGTGCAAGACCTTAATATTATTTACAAATATCTATATGACGGCATTAAATCACTAAGTCAAATTAAAAAAACTGACTGAAGTAAAAATGGTATACACATTGGACAATTTATATACATGTATAAATGTGTTTAATAACGCACCTATGCGTTTGACGTATTTCCAAGTAAGTGCATCTGCAGACCCATGTTCGTAAAATGACTTAAAACTCGTAATAAACTCCTTTGACCAATTTACCGAATTCGTGTCATAAAAAATGTTTTAAATAGAGGACTTGGTGAAAAACTAGTGTATCTATGTTTTAAATAGAGGACTTAGTGATAAACTAGTGTATTTATGTTTTAAATAGAGGACTTGGTGAGAAACTACTGTATCCATGTTTTAAATAGAGGACTTGGTGAGAAACTAGTGTATCTATGTTTTAAATAGAGAACAGTGAGACACTAGTGTATCTATGTTTTAAATAGAGGACTTGGTGAGAAACTAGTGTATCTATGTTTTAAATAGAGGACTTAGTGAGCAACTAGTGAGAAACTAGTGTAATTATATACAAATAAAGAACAAGATACAAGAGATTCTCACTAAACACTCGAAATATGAGCTCTATTAATTCATTAACTAGATACATGTGTTGTGTGGGCTAATCTTTGTCAATAACTATGGCGTGTCTTTTTTTTATGCCCTCAAAGGGCGGCATATAGTAGTCGCACATCCGTCAGTCAGTCCGTTCGTCCGTCCGTCCATACAGTATTGTCCGGTCAATTGAAACAAGCGCTCACCAAAACAAGACGACGTGTCGCGCGCAAAATCCAGGTCCGTGGCTCCAAGGTCATGGTCACACTTAGAGGTCAAAGGTTTAAAAGAAGTGCTTTTGGGTCCGGTTAAAGACTCTGACATGCATGGACGGTTTTTTAAATAACTTGGCACAAGTGCTTACCACAACAAGACGACGCGTCGCGAGCAAAATCCAGGTCGGTGGCTCCAAGATCAAGGTCACACTTAGAGGTCATATGTCAAAACCACTTCGGTGGCATTTGTCACTTACAGTGACATTTCTTCCTTTTTTTCTTTTTTTTTTAACGCGGAACAGCTTTTAAGCTGCAAATTTAAATTATACATACAACTGTTCGAAGATAAAGTACTTCATTCAACATACCACATTCAGACTGTTTTGGAAAAACGCACTGCAGCAAATCGAGACTATATATGGTACCCCACCCGCATTGTTGAATTTTCGGTGTCCCGTCGAGACGTTCACACTGTACGAACTTAGAGCAGTCACCAACATATGGAGCATACCCTATACCGTTGTCCCACTTGCATTCCACAGAACAGTTGAGCTGAACGACTGAAATATATTTAAACATTTTATATCTTATTTTCATTGTATAAATATGTATCATTGTAGACAAAATTCCAAATTGACACACGTTTGGACACTCTCCAGTCACTGGAGGAATACAAGCAAATAACATTCGATTAAATATATCTGAAGATAGGATACGTCAACATCTAACTCCACCAATTTTTATAGTGGAATTTGTTTGTTTGTATGGTGTTTTACGTCATTTTCAACACTTGTAAGGTTATATATGACGGTCGAATTTTTGTGGTGGAGGCATACCACCCACTTTTAGAACCAGTACTCTACACCTCCCAACATCCGTAAGAATCGACGCTTCCTCACTTACAATTCGAGCTCCCCGTGGGATTCGAACCCGCAGCGGTGAGAGGCGAAGGTTTACAACACAACGTTGTTAACCATTCGGACGGAGACGCTTTTTATAGTGGAAATGCATATATCGAGGGTCATGAATGATACGAAACTGAAACGTATGCCTTTATTCCATTTAAAACAAAACAAAACGAAACAAATATATATATATATATATGTAAATCTTTAAACAGTTTAGTCCACTCACGCGAACACACGTTTAGTTCACACGGTACCACGTGCTTACTATCGCCCACACATCCGCCAAGTACAGGCGCCCCTGTGGACGGATCGATACATTCTCTCGTCCTCATGGTCTGACCTGGACCACATGGCTCCGAACACTTCCCCCACTTCAACCACATGCTCCATTCTAAACGAAAGAGATTACACCAATATCATGTTATGAAAACAAATATTTCTATAGGTAACTGTAAATCGCTGTTAGAAATACATTTGCACAAGGAAATTGAGATTTTTTTTTTGTCAAAGGATGAGGCCCGTCCCATAAAGAGTGTATAATAATGTAATACAAATTATAACCGTTTTGCTTTTTATGTGCACTTGTATATATGTTAAAACAACTATGTATAGATGGATTTTCTTAAAAGACTCATGTTAACAATTAATAGTTCTTGTATTTTTAGCACAATATACTCTATTATCAGTTACTTCTCGGCCATGTTTTAGTAAATCTCAAATGCAAGAAACTCATTGTCATCTGTCAGTGCTTTTGATCACCTGAGCCGAAGGCTCAATGTGATGTTTTTGGATCACTCTTTGTCCATCGTCCGTCCGTTGTCTGTCCGTCGTCGTCGTCGTTATCTTTTCGCTTGTCGGAATTCAATCAAATCTTATATGAATTCATTAAACTGGATTTTATAGTTGCACCAACAGCTAAGGTCATTTGGCGACAATTTCCAGCTTTTTATTGGCGGAGGAAGACCCCCGTTGCAAACCCGTGCAAAAAAGGGGAGATAATTTAAAAAGTAGTGAAGCTAGAGTTATGGTTCCTATGAACTGCACTCAGTCTCATTGTCATAATCATTCACACGAACTTTAAAAAAGCATACTTTTTGAGTTATGCTCCGGACAAAAAATGTGACGCACGGACGCATGGACGCACACACGGACGGACGGGAAAAGCGGCGACTTATGTTCCCCCATAATAAACAATCTAGTGTTTTTAGTTACAATATATTTTATATCAAAAACTAAGGTAATAGTAAATGAAAAGGAAAAAATGTGATGGGGCCTCAATATGATGTCTCTGTGGTAATCAGTCAGCGAGAAGTAAGCAGTTAAAAAGCAAGCTATCCATGATTTTTCAACGACTAAATTCAGTTGGAAAAAGTGTCTTTAATTAATCTACCAATTGCTCTAACAAATATGACTACTACGTACCTGGCACATGACATGGTGGCACATCATGGCACGGCAGTTTTTCCACGGCAGGTCCTGCGCATAGCAGGCCGCCGTTCTGTGGAATAGGGTTGTCGCAGAAACGTTCTCGCACCTGGTATCCCTTGGCCATCGCAGGACCTGATTTGGAAACATTTAATTATATAAATTAACACATATTTGTTATTACAGGTCCGTAGTTACGCTGAGGTACACCGAGGCAGTCTCTACTCGCTAGAATTTTGGGAATGTACATAATAACTTCAATGTCGATAAGTAATCAATCATTGACAAACAACGTCTTTCTTTAAACCAAAATTCTCGTTAGGGATACGATCTTAATCGCACGAAATATCATGAAGAAATCATAAAAAACACGGAGTGCAGGTGGGTTGGGTACATGCCACCATACCCCCATAGAAAGGGATTCGCCTCGGTTAAATTTCAGAGCTGGCTACCGGCCTGTATTAATTTGTTTAAGAATCAATATATTTCAAAATAGGAACATCATCTAAATTAAATGCTTAACAAATAGCGCAGTATGTAAGAAACCTGTTCTTTTAAGTTATTTATTGCTAGTTACGTCAACTTTGATATCCAAAATTAAACAAATGAAATTACATGTTTCCTATCAATTTCTACTTCCGTTTCCTTTTTACCAGAAACAACAACAACAACAACAACAACAACAACAACAAACAAAACGATAAAGAGGCCAATTTAAGAATGAAAGAGAAACTGAATACATGACAAAATTCAAAGTGGTACAGTTTGACCTTGTTTCTAAACAAAATAATAAACATCCAAATCAATTTTTGGGAGTATTCTTTTTTTATTGTTTGTGTATGTTCAGCAGTTGTATGCATGGATCGAGACTTTAAGACATTGACTAATTGAAGTGACCTCTGCGAAATAACGACGAATGACGGAGAAATACAGTCTTTCCGGATGGATGTAAACTGAACAAAATTTCTAAGTATCAACTTTTGTATCTTAACTAATTTTCTTATTTGCAATATATTTTAGAATAGATATATGATAAGTATTTTGTTTTGACCCATAGTTTGTAAAATATTTATTTTTTGGTTAAATTGTTACATCTTTTGAGAGTTACCCTCCCTTTATATGAAAACATGAAATGTGCTGATAAAACACATAACATGAGTCAAAGATCGCTTAAAGATATACAATTCTTAAAATTGGTATGAAATAATAGAAAAAAACATAACAATTTGACCCATTTTTCGCAGATTTTCCGTCTATAAAAAAAATGAAATATGGATAATCTTAAATTACCTCCCTTTAAATTGAATATTGTTTGAAATTCAAGTAACTGTAATTCAGCGTTAACATTAAATATTTCGAAAATTTCTTTATCAAAATAATTTTAACTGGCATATTTTAGAATTAGGAACATCGATGTCAAAATAATTTTAACTGGCATATTTTAGAATAAGGAACATCGAATGCTTCACTAATTCGAAGTACTTAATAAATCCTATATACCCAGTTGTATAAATGTTATAACTTATTTCTAAGAAAACACATTAACTTAAACGTTTTAAAATATGTTTATGCAATCAGAGCAGACGATTTACACTCGTTATTTTGCAGTTTAACCGTATCTATAATCAAGCTCAAAATACACAGAACAATGAGAATAGTATTGACATATTCTTAGGTAGGTACTTAGCAATTTGGTTTAGTGTAGAGTGACATAAAAAAAACATGTCTCGCCCAAAAATGATTTTTCCAGCATCAGGTGATGTGCAGTCAGTTAAATTTACTGTTTTACATTTCATCACGCATCCATCACATCTCATCCACCACTTGCTCAAACTTCATTCCTTATCATTAAGGGTTGTCGACCTCAATAAATATATAACACATTTAAGGATCTTCCATCATCAGCTAATATATAAAACAAAACGACGAAAAACAGTTAGTTGATACATCTTTCCAATTCATCTCTTAACGCGAGCTGTATTTATCAAAATCAAAACAAATTAAATATTTTGTTCCCTTTATATTTTCTTATGGTTTTATAATTTATGACATTTGTTTTATTACAATTTTAGTGATAGGAACTTGAATTTACGAACTATTTAGATGCTTATCGTATATGTTCTGTCAGATACAAAAGTAAATATTTTCTATTGCTTGCTGAACATATTGAAAACAGATCACAATGTCTTTGAATGATGCGGGGTTCATGTACAGTTGTGTCTGTTCATTATATTCGTTCGTCCGCGGTGTCTAGTGATCCTTTAGCAGAGAACAAACATATGGAATGCACAAACACCAGTACTGGCACATATCCCGTACCCGTGTACAAACATATGGAATGCACAAACACCAGTACTGGCACATATCCCATACCCGTGTACAAACATATGGAATGCACAAACACCAGTACTGGCACATATCACGTGACAGTGTACAAACAGATGGAATGCACAAACACCAGTACTGGCACATATCACGTGACAGTGTACAAACAGATGGAATGCACAAACACCAGTACTGGCACATATCACGTGGCAGAGTACAAACAGATGGAATGCACAAACACCAGTACTGGCACATATCCCATACCCGTGTACAAACAGATGGAATGCACAAACACCAGTACTGGCACATATCACGTGACAGTGTACAAACATATGGAATGCACAAACACCAGTACTGGCACATATCACGTGACGGTGTACAAACAGATGGAATGCACAAACACCAGTACTTGCACATATCCCATACCCGTGTACAAACATATGGAATGCACAAACACCAGTACTGGCACATATTCCGTACCCGTGTACAAACATATGGAATGCACAAACACCAGTACTTGCACATATCCCGTACCCGTGTACAAACATATGGAATGCACAAACACCAGTACTGGCACATATCCCATACCCGTGTACAAACATATGGAATGCACAAACACCAGTACTTGCACATATCCCGTGACCGTGTACAAACATATAGAATGCACAAACACCAGTACTGGCACATATCCCATACCCGTGTACAAACATATGGAATGCACAAACACCAGTACTGGCACATATCCCGTACCCGTGTACAAACATATGGAATGCACAAACACCAGTACTTGCACATATCCCGTACCCGTGTACAAACATATGGAATGCACAGACACCAGTACTTGCACATATCCCGTACCCCTGTACAAACATATGGAATGCACAAACACCAGTACTGGCACATATCACGTACCCGTGTACAAACATATGGAATGCACAAACACCAGTACTGGCACATATCACGTACCCGTGTACAAACATATGGAATGCACAAACACCAGTACTGGCACATATCACGTACCCGTGTCCAAACATATGGAATGCACAAACACCAGTACTGGCACATATCCCGTACCCGTGTACAAACATATGGAATGCACAAACACCAGAACTGGCACATATCCCTTACCCGTGTACAAACAGATGGAATGCACAAACACCAGTACTAGCACATATCCCGTACCCGTGTACAAACAGATGGAATGCACAAACACCAGTACTGGCACATATCCCGTACCCGTGTACAAACAAATGGAATGCACATACACCAGTACTGGCACATATCCCGTACCCGTGTACAAACAGATGGAATGCACAAACACCAGTACTGGCACATATCCCGTACCCGTGTACAAACAGATGGAATGCACAAACACCACTCTTAACACATATCACGTGACAGTGTACAAACATATGGAATGCACAAACACCAGTACTGGCACATATCACGTGACAGTGTACAAACAGATGAGATTCACGAACACCAGTACTGGCACATATCACGTGACAGTGTACAAACAGATGAGATTCACGAACACCAGTACTGGCACATATCCCGTGACACTGTACAAACAGATTGGATTCACGAACACCAGCACCGACATAAGACTCGACACTTCACAAATTAGAATGCGCGATCACCAGTCCCGCATGCAACATCGTACTCAAGTTTGAACGTAAAGTTGTTTTCATAAGTTTACGTTAAATGAAAGACAATAGACAAGTTATGTGACATTGGTGAAAGAATTTGCACGTATATGTGCGTTTACGTGATTACGTATTGAAAACACCAACATGTCCTGTGAAATGACGTGAACATTGTACTATTTAAATTTGAATTTGTCTCATTTCTTGTATGAACTGAACATGCCTTTTTCATATTTGTTGATATATGATTTCGCATGCAAACAAACCTCCAATCAAAAGTTAGTGACAATAAGGTGATTAGTTTACAAGCACAAATTACTCGTGTAACACACCTCATGATAGGTACCAATCATTTCATTGTCCCATTCTACTTTGAGAAATATTAAGATTATATTCATGTTCATTTTCATTAACGTTCATGATCTAATAACATATTACAGCAGTCCGAATTACGAAAATATTATTATTATTGTGCTAGGTATTTTACTAGGTACAGGCAAACCTACCGTTCGAGCAGTCGGCTAAACATTTTCCTGGTTTTCCCCACTGGGACCAGCCCCCGTGTATTGGACAGGCGACTTCGGTGTTACATATGCGACTATCCTCTGCCCAGCCCTGACAATCCATACCAGGACCTGATGGTGGCGGATTGTCACACAAACGTTTACGAATCTAAAACAAAGTGAACCATCTCAATAAGAACATGCAACATAAATGGTTTAAACGTAACCATGCTGGAAATAAAACAGAAACATGATGCTAACAATGTTTGTAATTTTATTTGCGTAAACAATATTAACATTAATCTTTTAAAACAGTGTTATATAGCGAGTTTATGTGTAAAAGAGAAAAACGTGAAGTGTATTATACCTGCATGCCAGTTCCACATGTCGTGCTGCACTCCGACCAGAATCCCCAAAGTGACCAACCTGCTGGTATATTGCATGATATTCCGCTATCACAAATTCGACTCTCCTGGGGCACACCGAAGCAAAGATCACCTCCATTTTGTGGTCTTGGGTCAGAACACGTTCTTATACGCAATTGTTTACCCATTCCGCATTTAGTGTCACAGAGATCCCAATCCGACCACGGAGCCCAATTGCCATGTATTGGATGTATTGGGCAGAGTAAACCAGTGTCACATGGCTGGAATTCTTCATTAAAACCAGCACATAATTCTCCACCGTATTCCGGAGATGGAGATGTGCATGTTCGTACTCGAAATTGTTTTCCCATGCCGCATTTACCCAAACACTGATCCCACATCGACCAAGGACTCCAGTGCCCGTGAACTGGACAATGCATTCCGGTATCGCATGGCTGGGCTTCTTCAGGATGACCTTGGCAGAACTCACCACCGTACTGCGGAGCGGGGTCTGTACATGTTCGTACTCGAAGTTGTTTTCCCATACCGCACTTACCCAAACACTGATCCCACATCGACCAAGGACTCCAGTGCCCGTGAACTAGACAATGCATTCCGGTATCGCATGGCTGGGCTTCTTCAGGATGACCTTGGCAGAACTCACCACCATACTGCGGAGGGGGGTCTGTACATGTTCGTACTCGAAGTTGTTTTCCCATACCGCACTTACCCAAACACTGATCCCACATCGACCAAGGACTCCAGTGTCCGTGAACTGGACAATGCATTCCGGTATCGCATGGCTGGGCTTCTTCAGGATGACCTTGGCAGAACTCACCACCATACTGCGGAGGGGGGTCTGTACATGTTCGTACTCGAAGTTGTTTTCCCATACCGCACTTACCCAAACACTGATCCCACATCGACCAAGGACTCCAGTGCCCATGAACTGGACAAGGCATTCCGGTATCGCATGGCTGGGCTTCTTCAGGATGACCTTGGCAGAGCTCACCACCATACTGCGGAGTGGGGTCTGTACATGTTCGTACTCGAAATTGTTTTCCCATGCCGCATTTACCCAAACACTGATCCCACATCGACCAAGGACTCCAGTGCCCGTGAACTGGACAATGCATTCCGGTATCGCATGGCTGGGCTTCTTCAGGATGACCTTGGCAGAACTCACCACCGTACTGCGGAGCGGGGTCTGTACATGTTCGTACTCGAAGTTGTTTTCCCATACCGCACTTACCCAAACACTGATCCCACATCGACCAAGGACTCCAGTGCCCGTGAACTAGACAATGCATTCCGGTATCGCATGGCTGGGCTTCTTCAGGATGACCTTGGCAGAACTCACCACCATACTGTGGAGGGGGGTCTGTACATGTTCGTACTCGAAGTTGTTTTCCCATACCGCACTTACCCAAACACTGATCCCACATCGACCAAGGACTCCAGTGTCCGTGAACTGGACAATGCATTCCGGTATCGCATGGCTGGGCTTCTTCAGGATGACCTTGGCAGAACTCACCACCATACTGCGGAGGGGGGACTGTACATGTTCGTACTCGAAGTTGTTTTCCCATACCGCACTTACCCAAACACTGATCCCACATCGACCAAGGACTCCAGTGCCCGTGAACTGGACAATGCATTCCGGTATCGCATGGCTGGGCTTCTTCAGGATGACCTATGCAGAATGCCCCACCATATTGTGGCGGTGGATCTGTGCACGTTCGTACTCGTACCTGTTCTCCCTTGCCGCATTTACCCATACATTTATCCCACATCGACCATGGACTCCAGTTTCCGGGAACAGGACAATATATTCCGGTGTCGCATGGTTGCAATTCCTGGGAATCACCGAAACAAAAGTCGCCGCCAAATTGAGGCATCGGTGCAGTACATGTTCGTACCCGTGCTTGATTTCCTACACCGCATTCCGCACTGCATCTGTCCCAAACGGACCAAGGACTCCAATTGCCGTGTATTGCACAGGGTCTCCCAGAGTCACACTTTCGTCCTTCTCTTGGAAATCCGACGCAGTCACTACCTCCATACATTGGTTCGGGATCTGTACAAGTTCTTATTCTGCTCTGTTCCCCGTATCCACACTTGGCATCACATAAATCCCATAACGACCAAGGGGACCAGTTACCGGGTATTGGACATGCTATTCCACTGTCACACTTCATAGCTTCTTCTGGTAAACCTGGACAGGTTTCACCCCCAAATGCCGGTTTTGGATTACTACAAGTTCTGAATCTATGAGTTAGACCAACTCCACATTTTGCAGCACAACCTTCCCAGGCGGACCACGGAGACCAGTTGCCGTGCACCGCGCACGGTACCCCGGTGTCGCAATCTCTAATTTCGTTGTCGGGCCCAAAGCAAGGTAAACCGCCATTGGAAGGTACAGGATGAGTACACTCCCTGACGCGCTTTTGTATTGACATTCCGCATGTAGCCAAACATGCCGACCATGGAGACCAGAAGGTATATCCTCCGTCGATTGGACATGGAATGTTTGCTTCACACTTCATTTCTTCAACTGATGGGCCGTAGCAGTCCATCCCTCCATACTGTGGCGCTGGCGAATCGCAAGATCTTACTCTTTCGGTTACTCCTGTGCCGCATGGTACAGGACATCCTCCCCATGTACTCCACGGTGACCACGAACCATCTATAGAGCAATGTATCCCGGTATTACAGTCAATAACCTCTTCACTTATACCTTTGCATGGTAGACCACCAAAAGCCGGCTCCGGATTCAGGCATTCTCGGAATCGCGACTGTATTCCATTCCCACAGCTCTGCGAACATCCACTCATTGGACTCCATGGCGTCCAACCTCCGTCCCTAGGGCAAGGTATACCAGTATCGCACTTTTCCACTTGTGTATAAGATCCCTTACATGGTAGGCCGCCGTACTGCGGTGAAGGAGAATCACATTCTCGTCTGCGTTCTCTCATTCCGAACTCGCAATCTGCAGAGCATTTACTCCATTCATACCAGTTTCCCCATTGACCTGGAATAGGACATGGCACCCCGCTATCACATTCAACAGTTTCTGTATCTGGCCCTTTACACATCAACCCGCCATATTTCGGGACTGGATTAGCGCATTCTCTAACTCTTGATTTAACACCATAAGCACAATCAGCAGAACAGTCACTCCACGGTGACCAAAATGTCCAACCGCCCGGTAAGGAACACGATTTGAGTGTATCGCATTTCCGTTCCTCTATCGCAGGTCCGTAACAGTCTATACCACCGTACACCGGAGCTTCACAAATCCGGGACCTAGACTGCACACCAATCCCACAATCAACCGAACACACAGTCCAATCCGTCCAAATTCTCCATTGCCCGTTAATTGGACAGTGTGTGCCTGTATCACAGTCTACGATTTCTTGTTCATCTCCAAGACACAAGCTACCACCAAACTGCGGTGGTGGGTTTGTACATTCTCTAATTCTCGTTTGGACTCCGATACCACATGATTTTGAACACTTACTGAGAGGCGACCATGCGCCCCAGTTTCCATGGATAGGACACGGTATATTTGTATCACACGGACCTATATCAACTGGATACCCTTCACAGGGCATTCCACCGTATAGTGGATTGGGATTATTACATTCTCTACGCCTCTCCATTTCACCAACACCACATTCCACACTGCATTTTGACCATGAATACCACGGTCCCCAGTTACCGTGGACTGGGCATGGTATACCAGTATCACATCCGATTGAGTCCTCATTCGAACCTTTACACGGTAAACCGCCATACTGAGGAGGAGGATCGTTGCAAGTACGCGTTCGAACCTGATTTCCAAATTCACACGAAGCGGAGCAACCAGAGTATTTAGACCAGGGTGACCAATTACCATGAATGGGGCACTTTATCATGGTATCACACGGCAGAGCTTCTTCTGCAAACCCTTTACATGGTAATCCACCATACTGTGGAGGTGGTGCGGCACATTCTCGAATACGTTTACGCATACCTATACCACAATCGGCAAGACAATTACTCCAAGCTAGCCATTCCGTCCACTCTCCATGTATAGGACACGGTTGACCAGAATCACAATCACGAATTTGTTCCGATATACCCGAGCACATTAAACCCTCGAATTTCGGTATAGGAGCATCGCATGCCCTTGTTCGCACCTGTACACCCATTGCACAATCTGCGGAACACATTGACCACATTGTCCAATGTGACCATTCACCGTGTACAGGACACTCAACTCCCATGTCACATTTTTCACTTTCCTCTGCAAAACCAATACAGTTTTCGCCTCCGAATTGCGGCGGAGGGTCGTCACAAAACCTTGTCCTATGTCTCACACCGACATCGCAGCTTGAGGAACAGCCAGACCATAACGTCCATGGTGTCCAGTTGCCAGGTATAGGACATGGCACACCTGTAGTTAAAATCAAGTACATGTTAGAGGCATTGACTCAATCGTTGAGAGGTGAACTATAAATGAAGGTTTATAAGAAAGCATTCCAAGTTAGGTTAAAACATATCGGTTTTAATATGTTCATTGAATGATCAAAATGGAAAAGAAGCACTCCTGGGGCTATGTACGCAATGAGTACAGGGTAATGTATTAGAATCACATCGCTATCATACAAGCTTATGTTCGTATCATATAAACTCTATCGTTTGTCCTACAACTATTGATGTAGATCCGAACTTTTAGTACGGTGGTCCCATCTACTTCGTAGCGTACAGTAACACAAGTGCGGGTAGTTTCTGAGTGCTTGAGTAAGTAGTTGAGCTGTTTTGACACATGTATATTGCTATGACATTCACATTACTACCGATTTGATAATTGGATTTCACAAATTTGGTGATTTTATACATAGTTTCTACAATTTATGACAATGAAATAGAATAACTAGAAACAAACAACACAATTTACGGAACTAAACATATAAGAATGATTATCGGATATTACTTTAATAATTCCAAATATAATTTTTGCGTTTGAAATTGCCGGAGTTCCATGGAAAGCCTCACAAAATGAACACCGTCAAAGTTTGTTTATAATTTTCACTGATCTAAACATTCGTACTATGTCTGTACAGATTCCCCAGGAGTATATACACAGTATGTTGTTCATGTGTTCGCTCCATTGAACAATAATACGGCGGCACATTCTAACGGACTATGTTGTTATGCTTTTTCATTGACCAGATAGAGTTGGGAAATACATATTTACTGCTATTGAATATTATCAAAGGCCTAGAATTTCCGTCTATTCCAATCTTAATTAAGGGGCAATAGAATATTCAAGAAAGACCAATAAAGTCAGCAGGAGTCCACAACTTATGGGATATTAGAAAGATATGCCATAGTGAACATGAGGTCCTGGCAGAGATAACAAGAACATGGTTTTGAAATTAACCTTTATTTGATAACCTGTTAATAAATTAACTTCGTTTGTACAGACTATAGATAGTATTTCATATTTAATAATGTATGGGGTAAAGTGTTTATGATGAATTTAAGAACAAAATCTGACCCTGTTTATTACTTTAAAGTTTATATTTAAAAATATTTGTACATTAATTATGTTTTTAATATATATATATATATATTTGTTATATTTTGGCAGTTTTTTAGTTAAAGAGAAAACAAAAGTAAAGCTTTAATAATCCAAACACTGTTGAAAGCACTTTTATCAGGTGTATACTGATTCAATTCATAAAGTGGTCATTCACATGTATACAAACATCAATAAGTCACTGTATCACACTCCATTTATTAGGGTCTTTGCGACTCCACTGTATTTTTTATTGACCCCTGTCGGTGTTTTATTGACCCGTACCAGTATTTTATTAACCCTTATCATTAAGTGTTTTGTAGCATATTGATCTCTTCAAATAAAGTCTAGGCCTTTAAAAAGAAAAAAAAACATAATCACGATGAGGCATGTTGTTATGAAATTTAAAATACGCTGTTTAATTTGTGTCTTCTTTTTATTCTCACATTACACATTTCATGCACACTCACCTGTCGTGCACTCTCCACTTTCCCACTCGAGTCCCTCACACATATGACCCCCGTACTGCGGGGGTGGGGCCGTACACGTCCTGTGTCTCTTCTTTTCACCAATTCCACATTTTGCGCTGCACGTCCACTCTGACCATTCCGCCCACCCTCCTGGTATGGGACATGCGGTACCTAGGGTGTACAATAGATGTTCAAAGCAAGTACTCTAGGACGATCTATTGTTTTGGTGAACAATATGCTATGGAATGCCAAATAATGTATGTCTATAGAGGTCCATTTTATTCATATTATGTATATATTTTGTGCATATGTGTATGCATTATGTGAACAGTATGCAAACGCACACATGCACGCACGCACGCACGCAAACACACACACAAACACACACACACACACACACACACACATATGTATACGTCCATTCTTTGTTATGATCTATGTATGCATTATATATAATATAAACCCTTAATCATAGTAGGTACATGGTATAATAAGAATGCAAATATACAATAACGCAAATACATAATACTATAACGAATGTAACGATTGTACTGACAATTATAACGAATGTAAATATTATAATAACACATGTAAACAATATATAATAACGAATGTACTTATTATAATAACGAATAAACATTAAACAATAAGCATGGACATACTATGATGATGACTGTACATAATATAAAAACGCATGTTCATTATACAAAAACGAATGTTCAAAATATATAATGATTTTACATAATACAATACCGAATGTAAGATATAATTATTATAACGAATACATGAGCAAATAATATTTATTATATAATAACAAATGCACATACTATAATAAATCACGAATGTACTTACTATACTGAAAGGAAAAAGAAACACAGGGTGCGTATTTCCGCTATATATTGTATGTTTAATATGCTACTGCTAATCGAATGGTACAGGGCGACATTAGGTGTGTCCTTTTAGAAAGAAGGTTTAAACAGCACTGAACACACCAATGGTTACCCCTTTAAAGTTTTATTATCGTCAGAATGCGCATTTGGCTCAAGCAGGTGAGCAAACTTAGGCTTTAAATGTTGCAATCACTTAACATTAAATACAGTACTGAACTGGCTCAATTTTTCAAAGAGGAACTTCAGCATTTATGAATTTCTTGTTATAACGTGTACCGTGATTAAAACGTCTGTGTCCTTTCTCTAACTAACTGCACTTTTTTTTTCACAAAATATCTTGGGATTTCCTTGGAATATATATGGAATTAAGTGTGCAGTATATGCAATATATAGCGGAAATACGCACCCTACGTTTCTTTTTCCTTTCAGTATATAATAGCGAATGAACATACTACCAGGGGTGAGTCAGAATTACGTAGACTTTTGCTGTGCATATGTTTATTATTATCAGTTCTTAATAAACTGCTTTGTGAAAAAAGTCAGTTGAATTAACACCGCGCTGTCATTAAGTTTAATGTTACGTTTTAAGTGAAATTAGGGAAAACACCAACAAAAACGCGGAAGTTGATGCAGAGAACTTCTAAAAAGCCAAAAGCTTCTCGCTCTTACGTTTTTAAATTGCATCGGTGCTTCAAAGATGGAAGAGAATGAGCAGAGAACTCATTTGAAATCATTTTTCACAAAGCAGTTTAGTAACTGCTATGTGTTTTGTAACTGTTATCAACACTCCGGCCGATAAAAGGCTCTGGGTATTGTTTAACCACTCATAGGACATGTTGTCTGCTTTTTAATTTAGTCTTTTGGCTGTAACTTATGATATGCAGGCTTCATAACTAAATTCAATTTTGTTTATTTCGCTCTTCGGGGCATAGTATTTTGTTAGATACTGGGACCATACGCCGCTGGACATGGGCGAGGAAAATCTCTATGTCCACCGCCATATGCATGCCATCTTCGGGATGGTTAAAATTATGTACTATTGATTTTATGAATATTGAGTTCTGCTCAACCCGGGGCTAGAGGGCGTGAGCGGTAGCTAGCATATTTCACTACCGTTCATGAACAGTCTCAATCAAACCGAGACTGCAATATGTTAGTATTACATAGTGACGGATAGGACATCAACATATAACGTGCAATCTATACTGATGTCGCTTTGGTAGCATACGAAATGGCACAGATGTTCGCGCGTGTAATATAATGAAAATTTGAAATTTCAGTCCATGTTTAAAAAACAGTCTTAATTTGGATTACCCCGCTCTCGCGTTAATGGGTTACAATCTTGTCTTTATTTACACTGTCCCGTTTTATTGGGATGCCAGTAGGGTAAGTGCGAGGTTTGTTGCACCCTAGAACCTGGTTTAAACCCACAGCGGCCTTTTTCGCCACTGACCGTTCCAAGGCGGTAGCCCTATTGTCAACCCTTTTTGTGTTTGTGACGTCATATGCCTTTATTCCTTATTAACATTGCCATTCATGTTTGTCGTTTTGCGCGTTTTTGGGTGTTTTTGGGTTTACTGTGTTCTGTGAAAGCTGCATTTCCTGTTCGACTTTTATACTTATTTTAACTATGACGACGTATACAGTCAGTGCCTTTATATAACTTTAATTATAAACAGATATCAACACTCCTATAAAGGATACACTGCTTAGTAGTGTATGTAAATTGTTTTTACATTATTTGATAAATAAAACTATTTAATAATAAATGTTATAGCAAAAGGCTACGTAATAATGTTAAAATGGCTCACTAATCAGTTCGCTCCCTTGCATTTGTCTTGCGCTTAAAGTATTCGGTTCTTGTTTATTCTTAAAATGTGGAAATATGTTCTGTCAATCTGATACGAATAAGACATGTTCATGATTGCCTAACGTTTGGATATACCGTCTATAACTCAACACAACGAAACCAAACACAACTGAAATATACTTATTGAACACCTTATATTGTCTTATTATATTAGTATGGTCCATGATTACATGTAACTGTATACAAGTAAACGCATTTTATAGAGAGACGGACGGACGACGATTGAAATATATATATTATGAAGTATTCATTTTACAAAAATACCGGAGGCAACTGGAATAACAGGTAATTTTAAAAATAAATGTCAGACAATAATTGACAAAACAGTGAAGATCAATTTGTTTCAAAATGTGGTTGATCGTTTTATATATAAATTATGAAATAACCACATTCTGTCGAATTCAAACCTTTAGCCTAGACTCTTCGGCTGGCCATCCGGCCAACTTGAAATGGTGAACACATCATATTAGGTTATTTTGGGACATCGACCTCATGCAACTAAAACATTGTGTCGATGAGCGAGATATAGTGGTATATATGTATATTAGGTATCTACCTGTATCACATTTAACGGCGTCCGTGTCTGACCCTTTGCAGAGCAGGCCACCGTAGAGGGGACTTGGATTGGTGCACGTTCTAACTCGAACCTGCTCGCCAAACCCACAGGAAGTACCACATCCACTCCATGGCGACCAGAAGGACCAACCACCATGCTGAGAACACGCAATTAAAGTGTCACATTTTGTTTCCTCTACTGCTGGACCGAAACAGTCCTGCCCTCCGAACTGGGGCATAGGGCTGTCACAAAGCCTTGTTCGCACGTGCAAACCAAAGCCACACTTTGCATTACAGGGTCCGAAGTCACTCCACATACCCCAGTTGCCGGAAATAGGGCACGCTATACCACTGTCACACGGAACGCTTTCTTCGTTAGGACCCTCACAGTCCATTCCACCGTACTGGGGTAGCGGATTCGTACAATCGCGTACTTTAACCATAATGCCAGCTCCGCATGTGTGCGAACACATACTTAAAGGAGACCATGATGACCAACCACCATGGACTGGACAATGCATACCCGTGTCACAATCTCTTACTTCCACAATATTGCCCGGGCATGGTAAGCCACCATAATCTGGCAATGGATTGTTACATTCTCTTCTTCGTTCTTGAATTCCGAATCCACACTTCACGGAACACATGCTCCATTCATACCACGGCGACCAGTGTCCATGAATTGGACACATAATACCAGAGTCACAATCTATAATATCCATGTCCATTCCTTTACAAGGTAAGCCTCCAAACTCAGGAGATGGGTTCGTACACGAACGTGTTCGCTTCTGTACACCAACACCACACTCTTCGCTACAAGGACCAAAGGGTGACCACTGCGTCCATCCTCCATGAACGGCACAAGGCACCCCCGTTTCACAAGGTTGATCTTCTGCATTTCCACCAAAACATATTTCCCCTCCGTAGAGAGGTGGAGGGTTAGAACATTCCCGTACTCTCGTTTGCATTCCGACGCCACATTCTGCATTACAAGGTCCGTAAAATCCCCATGAGGACCAGTGACCATTTTGAGGACATGGAACCATTGTGTTGCATTCGCCTTTTTCTACATTAGACCCTTCACAGAATAGTCCACCGTTACTTGGATGTGGGTTTGTGCATGTCCGTGTCCTTCCATGAATTCCAACACCGCAAGACACTGAACAGTGACTCCATTCCAACCACGCAGACCATTGCCCTTCAACTGGACAAGGTATACCACTGTCGCATTCTCGAAGCTGCTCTGCGTCACCCAAGCATGGTTGTCCACCGTACACAGGGGCAGGATCCGTACAACCACGTGTTCTGTGTTGAGTACCAACTGCACAAGAGGATGAACAACCGCTCCAATAAGACCAAGGACTCCAGTTTCCAGGTATAGGACATGGTATACCCGAATCACACATCATTTCCTCTTCATGATCGCCGAAGCACGGCATCCCACCATACTGGGCGGGAGGATTGTTGCACTCTCGTGTTCTAGAATGAAATCCTGTTCCGCATATAGCATTACACTTTAGCCAGTCTGACCAGAAACTCCAATGTCCATCAATCGGACAGGGATTTCCTGTGTTACAAACCTGCTCTTGGTGAGTTTCACCTTCACACGGAATTCCACCATAAAGCGGCGCAGGATTAGTACATGAGCGCATGCGCTGTTGAACTCCTACATTACAGCTAGCAGAGCAATCCGTCCATGGAGACCAATCAGACCATCCTCCTGGTAAGGGACAGTGTATTCCTGTATCGCAAGGCATAACGTCTATGTCCTTCCCAGCGCAGGGTAATCCACCATACATGGGAACTGGGTTATCACAAAACCTATTCCTTTCTTGGACACCAACGCCACATTTAACAGAGCAATGGGAAAAAACAGACCACTCTCCCCAGTTTCCGTGAATAGGACAGCTGAATCCTGATGAACATACTTGTTCTTCTCTGAAAAAGCCTACACAGTCTGCCCCTCCGTTCATGGGAGGAGGAGAGTCACATATCCTTGTTCTAAATTGCATTCCTTCTCCACACTCTGCGCTACACATACTCCATTTTGACCACATGGAAAATCCTCCATCCTGCGGGCAAGGTATACCAGTATCGCAAACAACTCCTTCTGTGGGAAATCCTGGACACATTTCTCCGCCGTATTGTGGTGGCGGCGAGTCACAGACCCGATGCCTTTGCATCACACCAACATTACAATTAACAGAACAAGGCGAAAACTCGCCCCAAACACTCCAACCACCAGGAATAGCACAGTTGATACCAGTATTGCAAAACATTTCATCTACCGCTAAACCCTTACATGGTAAACCACCATAAAGTGGTGGTGGGTTGGAACATTCCCGAACTCTCTGTGCAACTCCTTTTCCACACACAACCGAGCATGCACCCCAGTTTGACCAAGGACTCCATGTACCATGCAGAGGACAATGGACACCTGTCTCGCACGGCTTCTCGTCTACTGATGGGCCCATACAATCCATTCCACCGTACATGGGAAGAGGCGCTGTGCATTCTCTGACTCGTCGTATTATGCCAACCCCACACTTCACACTACACGAACTATATTCACTCCATTCTGTCCAGCCACCGGGGATAGGGCAGTGCATTCCCGTGTCACAAACATCTTCATCAAGTGGATTTCCAGGACAATTACCGCCTCCAAACATCGGAGGTGGATCATTACACTGTCGTTGCCTCTGGCGTATACCAGCTCCACATGATACGGAACATTTCCCAAATAACGACCACGGTGACCAGTTACCATCTACCGGACAGTTTATTCCCGTATCGCAAATCTTCTCTTCGACAGGGAATCCATCTACACAGTCAAGTCCACCGTACATAGGCTCAGGTGCTGTGCACGTCCTAAATCGGCGAATGACTCCCACGCCACATTGAACATTACACAGTGAAAAATCGCTCCATTCACTCCACCCTCCATTTATGGGACAATATGACCCAGTATCACAGGGAGTCTCCTCGACCGGGTTTCCCACGCATGGCATACCGCCATACATGGGAGCCGGAGAATTACACTCTCTACTCCTGTGCATTACACCAACACCGCAATGAACAGAACAAACAGAATATTCGGACCATGGACCCCAATTTCCGGGTATCTGGCAAGCGTTTTGAGTGTCACATGGCATGTCCTCGTGTGAAGGACCAAAGCAGTCCGGACCACCGTACTGCGGAGGTGGGTTGTCGCAGGCCCTCGCTCTTTGCATAATGCCTACACCACACGTGACAGAACAAGGAGATAAACCGCTCCATCCAGACCATGAACCAGGTATAGGACACGGCACTCCTGAGTCACATTCTGTCTTTTCATGATCAAATCCTTCGCACGGAAGACCTCCATATTGAGGAGCAGGTGAATCGCAGAATCTCTTTCGTACTATAATATCCGTTCCACATTTCACTTCGCAAGCCGACCATTCAAGCCACATTGACCATTGTCCGTGAATCGGGCATTCCATTCCACTATGGCATATCCTGTCCTCTACAGCCGGACCATCGCACGGTAACCCCCCGTACATAGGAGCTGGATTATCGCACATTCGCAAACGTTTTTGCATACCCGATCCACATTTGGCATCGCATGGCCCCCAAACACTCCACGGAGACCAGTGTCCTGGAATAGAACACTCGATTCCCGTATTACATTCCACCATTTCAAAATCCGGACCGAAACAACCGGGACCACCGTACATCGGGAGTGGATTATTACACTCACGCACTCTCTTTCTGACCCCTACTCCACAGTCGACAGAACAAGGAAGTGTGTCCATCCATGGTGACCAAGCCCCTGCTACTGGACACGGTATACCCGTATCACAAACGTCGTCTTGAATGGGAACACCGTCGCACGACAAACCACCAAAAGCAGGAGAAGGATTATTACAGAGACGATGTCTTTGTCGGAAACCTGTTTCGCACGAGGCTGAACAATATCCCCATGGTGACCACGATGACCAGTATCCGTGTATCGGGCAGTTTGTACCCGTGTCGCACATTTTATCCTCCTCATATAAACCAATACACATAGAACCGCCAAATGCTGGTGGTGGGTTAGTACACTCGCGAACACGTTTAACAATTCCGGTACCGCATTTAACCGAGCAAAGTGAATACTCAGACCATTTACTCCAACCCCCGTTGATAGGACAAGGTATTCCGGTGTCACATGGTTCTTCATGAAATGAGAATCCTTCACAATCGGGCCCTCCAAAGAGCGGAGCCGGGTTGTTGCAATGCCGTTTCCTCTGCCTGAAGCCAACCCCACATCGCACAGAGCAAGGGCCAAAATCGGACCAAACTGACCACTGTCCGGCAATAGGACATCTAATACCCGTATCGCACGGTTGCTCCTCAATATGTATTCCTTCACACATTGCCCCACCAAACAGAGGTGACGGAAAATTACAGAGACGTTCTCGTCTGCGTACTCCAACACCACACTTTGATGAACAGTGTGTAAACTCGTTCCACAGACCCCAGCCTCCGTGTATAGGGCAAGGAATCATCGTGTCACATGGTTCCGTCATGACGTAGTCACCTTCACACGGCTTTCCGTCGAACTGAGGTATTGGGTTGTCGCATTTTCGCATGCGAGTTTGAATACCCATCCCACAAGGGCCTTCACATTTACTTGCATCTGACCAAGGGCCGAATCCGCCGTCAATAGAACAGTAAATCCCAGTCTCGCACACTTTCTCTTCGACGGCAAATCCTACATGTGATAGAAGGTTAGACAATTGGTTATAATAAATAATGTCAATGTGTGTTTTTGTAGCAGTCTTTATAGTCGTATCAATAACGTTTGTAGTCGTATCAATAACGTTGTAGTCGTATCAATAACGTTTATAGTCGTATCAATAACGTTTGTAGTCGTATCAATAACGTTTGTAGTCGTATCAATAACGTTTGTAGTCGTATCAATAACGTTTATAGTCGTATCAATAACGTTTATAGTCGTATCAATAACGTTTATAGTCGTATCAATAACGTTTGTAGTCGTATATTAGAACGACTTATGTTAACTGAATCAAAGCACATTCTTTTTCATTTTTTATTTAGATCTTACATATAATTGATATCACAACGTTGTAAGATATATAATTGCAAGAACATATGTTTGTGATGTAACGATCGATATGTTTCCTACCTGGACACAGGTTCCCGCCGTTTTTAGGTGCTGGACTGTCGCACTGCCTTGCCCTCATTTTGACTCCGGAACCACACGGCTGGGAGCACAACCCCCACTCTGACCATATAGACCAGGCGCCATGAACTGTGGTAACAGGAATAATGAATAAATACAGAACAGAGAGATTATTTAACTGCTGGGATCGATTATAGGAAAATCCTTCACGAGATGGTAGACGTGTAGTTCTTTTCACGAACGAGCGTATGTGAGCGAGTGAAAAAACAAAATACGTCTACCATCGAGTGAAAAATTTCCCTATAATCGAACACAGCAGTTAAATTATCTATTTATTACATTTTAAATCAGTTTATGCATGATTTTAACTGTCTATTGTGGGGGTGATATGGGTTGGGTTCCAGATAGTATTCGTGAGATCGTACATAGTAAAGATAAACATCGGTTGCTTAAATATGTTAATTTATATAATTGTTATATTCAGTTGCGTATTTTAGAGTGATTGTACTGCATATTTCAAATATGATTCATAGTCTCTGAAACTTATAATTGAATGGAGGTTTGTGTATTTTTAAATGTGATTTACATTCTGTACGTTAACAGAACAGATATTTTATTTCGACTTATACATATAGTATCTCGTCATCAAAATGTAATATACAAATTTTAATTAAACACATGACAGGCTCACACGCATGCACCCCAACACGCACACACACACTCTCACACACCTCTTACGCACGCATACGCACACACGCACTTACTCTATCTCTCTCTCTCATGCAATTATATAAACGAATTAATTGTTGACACAATACCTTATACCTGAGGATAAACTTTAT
>JAWPHD010022387.1:0-25244 GCA_037043455.1 Cyrtodaria siliqua | reverse complement strand
CTTAGATTTTTACGCGATCTGATAGTACATATGATTATTATTCATAATAGTAATACGTATAGAATATGTACAATATTATCTGGCTTGTTGTTATGATTGTTAATATGACTATTGTTATAATTATTGCAGCAAACCTGTATCAAGACACAACGTTAATCGCTTCTCAAGTGAGCCCAGAAGTTGCATGTACAAGCCATGACAAGCCAACAATGCGTTCCACCGTAAGTTTTTCATATGTATACGTACTTTCAACAGATATGCACAAGTCAGAAATGAAACGGGCACTCTATGGCACGCAGAATGATACTTGTTGACATTTCATTGCCAAGGGACGTAATACGTGTACGGGAAAATAGGAGTAAACAGAGATAACTTAGATTTTTACGCGATCTGATAGTACATATGATTATTATTCATAATAGTAATACGTATAGAATATGTACAATATTATCTGGCTTGTTGTTATGATTGTTAATATGACTATTGTTATAATTATTGCAGCAAACCTGTATCAAGACACAACGTTAATCGCTTCTCAAGTGAGCCCAGAAGTTGCATGTACAAGCCATGACAAGCCAATAATGCGTTCCACCGTAAGTTTTTCATATGTATACGTACTTTCAACAGATATGCACAAGTCAGAAATGAAACGGGCACTCTATGGCACGCAGAATGATACTTGTTGACATTTCATTGCCAAGGGACGTAATACGTGTACGGGAAAATAGGAGTAAACAGAGATAACTTAGATTTTTACGCGATCTGATAGTACATATGATTATTATTCATAATAGTAATACGTATAGAATATGTACAATATTATCTGGCTTGTTGTTATGATTGTTAATATGACTATTGTTATAATTATTGCAGCAAACCTGTATCAAGACACAACGTTAATCGCTTCTCAAGTGAGCCCAGAAGTTGCATGTACAAGCCATGACAAGCCAACAATGCGTTCCACCGTAAGTTTTTCATATGTATACGTACTTTCAACAGATATGCACAAGTCAGAAATGAAACGGGCACTCTATGGCACGCAGAATGATACTTGTTGACATTTCATTGCCACGGGACGTAATACGTGTACGGGAAAATAGGAGTAAACAGAGATAACTTAGATTTTTACGCGATCTGATAGTACATATGATTATTATTCATAATAGTAATACGTATAGAATATGTACAATATTATCTGGCTTGTTGTTAACATTTGTATTATTTGGGCGTTCCTTTTCTTGTAGTTATCGATTATGCAGATAGAGGGTAGTTTTGTGA
This sequence comes from Cyrtodaria siliqua, assembly GCA_037043455.1. Taxonomy (NCBI): domain Eukaryota; kingdom Metazoa; phylum Mollusca; class Bivalvia; order Adapedonta; family Hiatellidae; genus Cyrtodaria; species Cyrtodaria siliqua. Next base: position 23,966 of record JAWPHD010022387.1, on the reverse strand, counting down.
GATCTAAACCCTTAGGAAAATTCGTATTTTTTACTTTACTTTCCCTTTCTTCTAGTTATCGAGTCTGCAAGAGAAAGAATAGTATCGTGAGACCTAAACGCACAGGAAAGTACGTATTTTATTTATTTAATTTTTTCTCGTTATTTTGGCGTTATTTGCATCAATTTTCTGTATTTTAATTACATACAATGAACATCGTCTTGTTAAGTATGCATGTTTAGAGATATATGAATGTTTTTTAGACATTCCACCACTGCGACTTTAAAGCGGGTACATAGGGTCTTTTTGTTTTTGAAGAACCTTAAATTTTAAAAATATTGCAATTCATAATAACAATGTCATATCAATCAAATCACGGTATACGCGCCGTGTTACATAACAATGTCGTATCAATCAAATCACGGTATACGCGCCGTGTTACATAACAATGTCGTATCAATCAAATCACGGTATACGCGCCGTGTTACATAACAATGTCGTATCAATCAAATCACGGTATACGCGCCGTGTTACATAACAATGTCGTATCAATCAAATCACGGTATACGCGCCGTGTTACATAACAATGTCGTATCAATCAAATCACTGTATACGCGCCGTGTTACATAACAATGTCATATCAATCAAATCACGGTATACGCGCCGTGTTACATAACAATGTCATATCAATCAAATCACGGTATACGCGCCGTGTTACATAACAATGTCATATCAATCAAATCACGGTATACGCGCCGTGTTACATAACAATGTCATATCAATCAAATCACGGTATACGCGCCGTGTTACATAACAATGTCATACCAATCAAATCACGGTATACGCGCCGTGTTACATAACAATGTCATATCAATCAAATCACGGTATACGCGCCGTGTTACATAACAATGTCATATCAATCAAATCACGGTACACGCGCCGTGTTACATAACAATGTCATATCAATCAAATCACGGTATACGCGCCGTGTTACATAACAATGTCATATCAATCAAATCACGGTATACGCGCCGTGTTACATAACAATGTCATATCAATCAAATCACGGTACACGCGCCGTGTTACATAACAATGTCATATCAATCAAATCACTGTATACGCGCCGTGTTACATAACAATGTCATATCAATCAAATCACGGTACACGCGCCGTGTTACATAACAATGTCATATCAATCAAATCACGGTACACGCGCCGTGTTACATAACAATGTCATATCAATCAAATCACTGTATACGCGCCGTGTTACATAACAATGTCATATCAATCAAATCACGGTACACGCGCCGTGTTACATAACAATGTCATATCAATCAAATCACGGTACACGCGCCGTGTTACATAACAATGTCATATCAATCAAATCACGGTACACGCGCCGTGTTACATAACAATGTCATATCAATCAAATCACGGTATACGCGCCGTGTTACATAACAATGTCATATCAATCAAATCACGGTACACGCGCCGTGTTACATAACAATGTCGTATCAATCAAATCACGGTATACGCGCCGTGTTACTCAAGCCTTACATTTGAATCCATCATATAGTTTGCATGGAATCATGGGTAAAATGTCTAAAATAACCCTGGTGCGTAACCGAGGATGGCATTTATTGCTGTGTAAAATATTTTCGTGTAAATAAGTGTCAGTTTAGGATAATTTATTACATTATGTTTAAACCCTTTGGAATACAAAATATTGTTATCAATTTTAAGTCGAACTCCTATTCTCCAACAAAAAGCCTTATAAACCTTCTTTAACTGTCTGCGATCATTCTATATCCTACATAACAGTAACACGCTTCAGATGTAAACAACTCAGGCGTACGTGTTTCAAATTGAGGCCACAGTAGAAAAAATATGTAACACATCGTCAACTTGAGTTAGGAGTTAAAATACGGTCAATCATTAGTAAACAAAGAGTAGACAATAATGTCACGCATTAGTAAACAAGGAGTAAACAATAAGGTCACGCATTATCAAACAAGGGGGAACAATAAGGTCACGGATTAGTAAACAATGTGGGAACAATACGGTCACGCATTAACACAATGAGGGAACAATAAGGTCAGTCATTAGTACAGAACAGTAGGAACGCCAGCCCTATGGCGTAGGAATATTTATCAAACAAGGTCACGTGATAAAATCGATAACAAAATGACATTATTGGGAAAATTTTCACTGGTCAGATTTATACACCTCTTATCTATAAACTGTGATTATGACAAAACACAATCACAGATCGTTGTTAAAGTAATAATATTCACAAACTACATTGGTCGAACATAATTGGTGTACACTTCGTGGAATTCCCATTAATAGTGAAAGGTATTTTTCCAAGGGATGAATTTAGGTTGTTTTAAGGTTTAAATTGCCAACAATGCGCTTTTAAATCAAAATCGATTTATTTCGTCATTTTAGAAGCGAGAATAAAAACAAATGCATGTACGCATAGATAAATCTTTCCTCTGTCCATATGCAAAATTTTAATGAAATCGGAGACAAGTACTTTTTTTCCCCCAAAATTAACTAACATGACCCACGGACTCAAAGACGGCATAACGCATATACATTTACAGACGCGACTGGGTACACAAAAAATGAAATAATTCCATTATTTCAATACATATATTTCACATGTATGTATCCATGCATTCCAGATTAAATTTCTGATCTATACATGCTTTTGGTTTATGCCGAGTGCTCGGAATAGGTTTTAACAAACCAAATTGCAACGGTACGTCGGGAAAGGAAATGAGGATGGTGAAAATATATATTGCAGTGGTAATTTTCTGAATCCGAAAAAATTGCAAAAAAATGAAGTTTTAACAACGAGAATGAATTTTTTTTCTTGAAAGTGTTCATTGAAATGTCTACTATTAAAAACCAAAATGTAAAGTCAATCAGAAAAAAGTACTATTTTTTCCCCAAAATTAACAAAGTACACCGTGTTCGCTAAAATATGAACAATCGCCTTTCGAAGTTAATGTACACGCGGGATATAAAACCATGAAATTGTGAAATCCTTTTTGAGAGATATATTGATTTCAACATTGTTCTGTATTTAATGAATTATTAGAGTAGAATGTTCGCAGTTGTTTTCAAGGACACCATTACGGTAGAATCCCTGCAACCCCGCCCTTCATGCCACCCCCACCACCCTCTATACCGTATTGATTAAGTTGTATATAGCTGCGAATGCGCAGTTTTAATCAAATTCGATTTATTTCATCGTTTTAGAACAGAAAAAAAGCATGTACGCGTAAATACATTTTTCCTCTGTAGATATGTAAAATATAAAAAAAACGGAGGCAAGTTCTTTCACCCCCCCCTCCCCCCCCCCCCCCCCCCCCCCCCCCCCCACCCCCGAAAATTAACGAAGTACACCGTAATCGCTTAAATACGCCGATTCCACGTTCCAAATCGATGTTCGCACGGAATAAAATTGTGGAATTATGAATTCATTTATAAAGATAAATCGATTTCAGCATTGTTCAGTAGTTGTTATATTATTGATGTAGTATGTTCACAGTATTTATGAGAGCAACATTACGGTAATATGACTGTATCCCTCCATTACCCCGTCGGCTTCCCCACCAACGCACACAGTACGTTGTGTATTGCTGAGAATGCGCCTTTTATTTAAATCGATTTATTTCGTCATTTTAGAAATGAGAATAACAACAAAATCATATAGATACATCTCTCCTCTGTATATATGTTGAATTTCAATAAACGGAGACAAGTACTAATTAAGTAACAGGGCCTTCCGACCCAAGACGGCAACATTCATATTCATTTAAAAAGACCACCGGCTACAGAAATAATTAAATAATTAAATAATTCTGTTATGTAAACACATATATTTAAAATGTATGTGTCTATGTATTTTACACTAAATTTTTGATCTATACATGCTTTGGGTTAATGTCAGAGTGCCCAATTTATTTTACAATGTTGCAACGGTATATCCGAAAATGAAATCATGATACGTTGCAGAGTTAATTTTGGAAATCAGAAAAAGCGATAAACTAATATAAGTTTAACAGGCAGAAAGAAGTATATTCTTTTAACTGTTCGTTTGAAACTGAGGGGGCGACTCGAGTAAATGACTGACGAGTAACAGACATGCTACTGTCAGTAACAAACATGATTTTGTGTAAACTCGAAGACTGCATAACATAAATATGTGGACATGAAATTGTGTCAATGGTTTGTGGTGTTGTGAAACACTGTACGCGTGAATCCGAAAAGTGCGGGTCTGTTATCTTTATAGGGCATATATAGTTATATTATAACATGTGTGTTGTACCATATGCTTATCCTTGTTTATAAAAGTGTGATAATGGATGTCAGCAGGAACTTGACTTTTGACCTAAAAATCAAACGGATCATCCTCTTTCCACTGTCCACCAATGAAGTTTTATGAAATTTGCTTTAGGTAAAAGGAAAAACTGTGTGGACAAGACTTTTCATTTTCCGGTCATGGTAACGGACCTTTCAACTACTGACTTCAAAATAAACAGGGATTATTCACCAAAGGCAGTCAAAGTATGACGTTTTATGAAATTAGCTTTAGAGAAAGTAAAAAAGAGTTTCATTACGGACATTATCCGGTCTGTGACCTTGACCGTTGACCCACTCACAATCAAAAGGATCACCCTCTCGCCAGAAGCAATCCATCCATTAAGTTCATGATATTTGATTTACAGTTAACAACATTTTACATTATCATGTTACGGTGACAATGATCTTTGACCTAATGACATCAAAATCAAAAGGCATCATTCTCTCACCAAATGCACTCAAACCATGAATTTTGATGAGATTTGCTTCTGGGGAAGTGCACAGTGCAGACAAGGGTTTTCATGCTCATTACTGGGTCACGGCGCCCTTGACCTTCAATATTTGATATGCACATACTGATGCTTCTTACAAAGTTTCGTAAAAATCCAACAAATAGCGCAGACAAGATTTGTGACGGACGAACGGAAAAGCCAAATATAATCTGTCTCACCTACCACTTTGTGGTGGAAGACATATTTATAAAGACAATATTTTAGTTCATATGTATACTTTATTAAGCAAATAATTAAGCGAACATAAACTTCAGCATTGACTCTGGCCAGTGGTGTACATGGAGTCTTCTTCCACATGACGTGCAGCCTGAAAGAAAATAAAAAGTAAAAATAAGTCGCGTACAGTATTCAATTTGAATCAGGTGTTGCTAGGGGGAGTTAGGGCATGTTAAGGGGAATGGGACAGTTTGACACAATGGGCTAGCAGGATACATCGAAGTAAACCAGTAGCGCCAGTAAGACTTGAATCCGTGTTCACTGGATTAAAAGCCGATATGCTATAAACGTCCCTTGACCAAAACTGAGTAAATGGCACATCAAATAAAGGGTCAATACATATTATATTGTGTATCATACGAGTATATGATTGACCTGACATGATTACAGAACAATTTTAATGTATTGTTCACCCAACAGTACTACAGCAAGAATCTATTATAAGGAAAGTTAAATCTGACAGATGGTGCAATGCTCTATAAGCCATTTTTACTAGAAAGGGAATAAAATACAACTCTTGCCAAAAATCTAAAATTGTTAAATTTTACACGTTTTGTTGATAGAATATTTAACTTTAATGAATTAGTCAGGTCATTTTACATGGGGAGAAAACATTAATATACAACTATTTATTTTCTATCTCAAAACCTGGTGATGCCGCTAGTTTTAGTAATAAAACACGATTAAATAGGGCAGTTGAGAAGACACTTTTGTAGATGTGTGGTCTGTTCTGATGTGAAAATGTGTAAAACAGACACAAGATTGAAAATTTGCTCTGTGTCCCTTTAATAAATTGGGGACCCATCACATTGACCATAATAATATTGTAATTAGTTCATGTTAAAGGGACACACGGCACTCTTGAAGTATTTATCAAGCATTAACATTAGCATCTCCATTTGTTAACCTGGTAACATTATAAATTTAAACCTGCTTGCATTAAAAATTAAATAAAAGTATTTCATTTTGTCTTCGTTATTCTATCAAATACTTAACTATATTATAGGTGCACTGTTATCAACAGTTCTGAACTATTCTAATAAATACTATTAATGATCCCTAATGCAAATTATGCAGAAAAATTTACCGAAACTCCAGAAGTTTAAAAAAAAAAAGATTGCCTAGTGTCCCTTTAACACAACTTGTTTTCGCATGTATCCAGTATATGTAGTTTACACGAGCTCATATGACAATCACGCTGCATTATCACGGAAAACATTTTTTACTGTAACTTTGAACAGCACCGTGCAAGCATAACACAAGCTCCATTTAAAGAACTACACAAGTGTAAACATTTTTTAAAAGGGCTCCCACCTCAAAATGATCCAATGGCATTTAACTCGGCTTGACATTCTGTATCAATTCACTTAGAATTGCTCAAGGGCACGATTCACATTTGAGGCCTCTCTGAAAAACAACATCAATCCAATGTCAATGATCAAACAGACAGAGTTTATCCTTTGTTATACATAATGTAACATATTTATAAAGGAAAACTCAAAACTCTACTTACTGTCATGGATATATATGTACACATATGTGTATGTAGATCTATGTTACTGTACATAAATATTAATCTGACATGTCAATGGCTGTTTACATTATTTCGATGGTAGTTGTATCGAGTATGTATTCACGAATGTGCGAGAAAATGGGGATAACATAACGATAAAGAGACAACGCTAACAATTTACATTCATGAATCTGAGGGGTGGGGGTGGAGGGGGTTTCTAGTTGCCTTACCCCCTTCTTGTTTTCGGTATTCAAGCTCCATCTACCCACCCCCATCCTCCCCACATCAACCGTACTTGGGAGGGCGGGGGTGCGGGGGACATTGATAGCATTTCTACTAGTAATTGTTTTATTCCACGAAACGTTCTACAGTTTACAGTACATCCAGTTACTGGAAAGATCGGAGTACACGAAAAATATAAACTTTCTATTATACAGTATACGCCACTTTTTAGGCACTATATTTGGCTTATGTCTAAATATGTACGATCTAAAAGTGGTATGTACTGTTTATTAACAAACACATTTTAATAATAAAACAAATACCTTGATCATGGACCTCTAGCAGCAGACAGTAATCCCAAATCCAATTTGACCAACATGTTAATTTCACGTGTCAAGTTATGTCACGGTGACCTGTCAGTCACCAACACTGCATCGTGTTGACACTTAATGGGACGTTATTTCGTCCGGTAAGGTATTAGTTTTTACATAATCTACGGTATGAAACACTGTACGCGTGTTGTTAGACTCCATAGGTACCCGTAGTGCTCGCCGAGGTAGCGCGCCCAATTTCGGGTGTAAACAAATGGCGTCTGTTTTAATTGAAAATTCGTAAAATAGTCCGTAAAATACAAAGAAGTAGTCCATGTTCGCGGAGTTAAAATGCGAACAGAACTGATATGTAATAGGTCCGTGGCGTTTCTACTGGAAGGAGGTAAACAAGGAGTAGACATAAATGTCACGCATTAGTAAACAATGAGTTAAAAATAATGTCACGCATTAGTAAACACGGAGTCAACAATAAGGTCACGCATTGGTATACATTATTAAACAAAAGTAGACAATAATGTCAAGCATTAGTAAAAATAAGGCATGCATTAGTAAACAAAAGTAGACAATAATGTCACATATTGGTAAACAAGGAGCAGACATTAATGTCACGCATTAGTAAACACTGAGTTAACAAAAATGTCATGCATTAGTAAACATGGAGTCAACAATAAGGTCTCTCATTAATAAACAACGAGTAAAAATAAGGTCATACATTATTAAACAAAATTAGCAAATAAGGTCACGCATTAGTAAACAAGAAGTCAACAAATAAGGTCACGCATTAGAACATAATTACTCTTTGATTGCAGTTAAGTCGTATCGCACCTAGACTGCTACACAGCCGTCACTAAAATTAACGGCTGTCAGTAGCCACTACACGTGATAAAATAAAACGCATTCATTGGTCAAACATTATCGGGGGAGCGCGTCATAGACATGTGTTTGATGTTGTTTTCATCTATAAAAAGATTGTGTAGGCACATCACAATGTGGAAGTTGAATCTGTGTGTAGATGTTGATGTTTGAAAACTTATGTTTTGCGTTGTTTTTAATTAATAAAAAAAGTTTGAAAACTTATGTTTTCGTTGTTTTTAATTAATAAACAAAGGGAATGAGGAGTTCTATACAAGTATCAAGCCAAAACAAATCGACTGTATTAAGAATATACTGGATGGACGTTAGTAGTATTACCAACCGGATACGGGAAATCTCTTATACTACTTATGAACGTATTAATGAAACAAAGGTATTATTGTAAGTCCAATTAATGCGGTATTAGATGCACAAGCGATTCGATTCGGAACAAAAGCTGTGAGAATTGATGCCAGTGTAATCATGCAATCATTTGGGGAACATTGCAGTAGGTAAAACCACGTACCTGACTAATCCAACCCCACAGTTTTTTTGTTTTTTATTTGTTTTTAGAAGAAACAAAGCACCCCCTACAACCCCCACACACGCCCCAACTCCCTGCACACACACGCACTCACGCAAGCACGCACAAAGACTCGCACACACTCTCACACACACACACACACACACACACACACGTGTTTAATGCACTTCATGCGCGCATTTAGATAGGCGACCCTGGCGCGTAATTCCCCATTGCCCCTGAGGGTGGGAGCGTAAAGGGTCGCCTCCTTAAAATCTGAGAAATTAATGTTGAAAGGGCCATTTTTTAAAAAAGAATTGCGTGCCATCTGTTTTTAAAACAATGATCACACTGTAAAATCTGAGAATATTTATTCAAACTTACGTATTTGTGGGCTTTGATACGAAGTTGTCAAGAGAGAGGCATTGGAACAGTTCTATAGTGATGGTGTCTTGGCCTGTGTGTCTATAGTGATGGTGTCTTGGCCTGTGTGTCTATAGTGATGGTGTCTTGGCCTGTGTGTCTATAGTGATGGTGTTTTGGCCTGTGTGTCTATAGTGATGGTGTCTTGGCCTGTGTGTCTATAGTGATGGTGTCTTGGCCTGTGTGTCTATAGTGATGGTGTCTTGGCCTGTGTGTCTATAGTGATGGTGTCTTGGCCTGTGTGTCTATAGTGATGGTGTCTTGGCCTGTGTGTCTATAGTGATGGTGTCTTGGCCTGTGTGTCTTAGTATCATTCTCCAGATACAGACATGGAAAATGTTGAACTTATGTCATAATTGTTTATTTCCACCCTTATGTCATAATTGTTTATTTCCCCCCTTATGTCATAATTGTTTATTTTCCCCTTTTTTCAGTAAACAATATAGCATAAGTCAGTGTACATAGACGCATACTCTTCCTCCTCATCCTCCTATTACTACTACTAATAGTAAGTATAGGTATATTTATTTAGAAGTATTATTAATAGTATTGTTATTAAAATAATAATAATAATAATAATAATAACAGTTGCATGGCAAACACATATATAATTGTGTCCGTCGTCTGTCATCCGCCGTACGTCAAACTTTAACCTGCAACAAGACCTTGGTCATAACTTGAAACTTATTTGAACTATGTTGAACCATGAAAATTCACACACATCTTTTATGTATAACGGAATTATTTCTATTTGTGAAGCATCATATAGGTGGTAACTATTTGAATACTAACTACTGTATTACTAATAACATTACTGTATGCATAATAATCCCACTGCACCAGTATTGTCAGATACAGGTCATCTAATAACATTACTGTATGCATAATAATCCCACTGCACCAGTATTGTCAGATACAGGTCATCTAATAACATTACTGTACGCATAATAATCCCACTGTGGTTGCACCAGTATTGTCAGATACAGGTCATCTAATAACATTAATGTATGCATAATAATCCCACTGCACCAGTATTGTCAGATACAGGTCACCTAATAACGTTACTGTACGCATAATAATCCCACTGTGGTTGCACCAGTATTGTCAGATACAGGTCATCTAATAACATTACTGTATGCATAATAATCCCACTGTGGTTGCACCAGTATTGTCAGATACAGGTCATCTAATAACATTAATGTATGTATAATAATTCCACTGCACCAGTATTGTCAGATACAGGTCATCTAATAACATTACTGTATGCATAATAATCCCACTGCGCCAGTATTGTCAGATACAGTTCATCTAATAACATTACTGTATGCATAATAATCCCACTGCACCAGTATTGTCAGATACAGGTCATCTAATAACATTACTGTATGCATAATAATCCCACTGCACCAGTATTGTCAGATACAGGTCATCTTATAACATTACTGTATGCATAATAATCCCACTGCACCAGTATTGTCAGATACAGGTCATCTAATAACATTACTGTATGCATAATAATCCCACTGCACCAGTATTGTCAGATACAGGTCATCTAATAACATTACTGTACGCATAATAATCCCACTGTGGTTGCACCAGTATTGTCAGATACAGGTCATCTAATAACATTACTGTATGCATAATAATCCCACTGCACCAGTATTGTCAGATACAGGTCATCTAATAACATTACTGTATGCATAATAATCCCACTGCACCAGTATTGTCAGATACAGGTCATCTAATAACATTACTGTACGCATAATAATCCCACTGTGGTTGCACCAGTATTGTCAGATACAGGTCATGTTACTTGTGTTTTAACATGTACGACTTAAAATCTTTTAACATCAACTTTGACCACAAACAAATCTTGCATAAAACATAATCCTTGTATACCTTTCCTAAATGACAATACCTCATAACCGACTTCCTTCTCACATCTCCTTAATATGAACATTCGTCGTGTTTAGCTCACTTGAGCCGAAGGCTCAAAGGTGAGCTATTGGGATCACTCTTCGTCCGTCGTCCGTCCGTCATCTGTCGTCCGTCGTCCGTCGTCCGTCCGTCGTTAACTTAGGTCAGCGCAACATCAAAGATGGCCGCCATTACCATATATGGCTGAAACCTTAAAAAGTCTTCTTCTCAAGAACCGCTGGACAGATTTCGACAGTTTTTCTTTTAAAATGATCGCCAACGTCTAGACTAACAAGTTTGTTCAAATGGAGTCCCCGGGTCAAAAGTGGCCATGCCCCGAGGTCCTAAGTTTGTATATTGAGATTTTGCATGTTTTTCATATAGACATATAGGAAAAAACTGCTTCGGTGAAACCACAAGGCACAGAGGTCTCATGTATTACCTGTAGCATCAGATTATGGTCCTCTATTAAGTTTGTTCAAATGGTGACCCTGGGGTCAAATTTGTCCCCGCTCCGGGGTTCACAGTTTTACATAGACTTATATAGGATTTTTTTTTTATAAATCTTCTTCTCGGAAACTACAAGAGCCAGAGGTTTGATATTTTGCATTTACTATAAGCTTATGGTCCTTTACCAAGTTTGTTCAAATGGTGACCCTCGGGTCATATTTGGCGCCGCCCCAAGGGTCACATGTTTTACATAGACATGTATAGGGAAAAACTTAAAAAAACTTCTTCTCTGGAACCACATGGCACGGAGCTCTCATGTATTACATGTAGCATCAGCTTATGGTCTTCTACTTAGTTTGTTCAAATGGTGACCCTGGGGTCAAATTTGTCCCCGCCCCGGGAGCCACAGTTTAACATAGACTTGTATAGGATTTTTAAAAAAAATAAATCTTCTTCTCGGAAACTGCAAGAGCCAGAGGTTTAATATTTTGCATTTACTATAAGGTCATGGTCCTCTACCAATTTTGTTCAAATGGTGACCCAGGTGTCAAACTTGGCCGCACCCCGGGGGTCGCAGTTTTATATAAACTTATATATATATAGGAAACAACACTCTTCTCTGAAACTGCAAGAGCCAGAGGTTTAATATTTTGCATTTACTTTTAGATTATGGTCCTCTACCAAGTTTGTTCAAATGATGACCCAGGGGTAGAATTTGACCCGACTCTCTGGGTCACAGTTTTACATAGACGCCTACCTAAAGCCCATTGGGACGGTGGCGTTTGATGTTTGTCCATGATCTTTCTTGTCGTGCCCTTAATGGTGTATTCTCTTACTGCTCTGGCTTCTGCCAAGTCATTGAGTACCTTCATTGTGGCTTTCTAGGCTATTGTTTTTTTGTATTATATTTACACGAGCATATTTGTGTTTTACTTATATTGCCTCTTGATGCTGCCTTGTTGGTTAGAGATTAGATCATGGCGGGGATTTCTTTATTTACACTGTCCTGTTTTAATGGGACGACAGTAGGGTAAGTGTGAGGTTTGGTGCACCCTAGAACCGGTTTAAACCCTCAGTGGCCTACTTTGCCACTGACCGTTCCAAGGCGGTAGCCCTATTGTCAACCCTTTTGTGTTTGTGATGTCGTTTGCATTTTTTATTAATTTTGCCTTTTCGTTTGTCTGTTTGCGTGTTTGTTTTTGTGTTTTGTGGTTGACTGTCGTCCTTGAATGCTGCTTTCCCTGTCCGATATTTTTATCCTTCTTTATTTGCACAATTGTGTTGTTTGTGCCGTGTGGCTACCGTAAAAAGTCTCCCCGTACATCCAATCAATATTGTTTTTTTTACATCCTACAGGGATTGTATGACATTCATTGATCCAGTTTTCCTTAAACACGTGTGTTTCATATACCACGTTGAAGGTTTTGTGCTCATCGACATTTTGGCCCATTTTATTAGGGTTTCCTTAACTTTCCTCATTATCTTGCATTAGACACTGACGCGAGTTTTGGACCTCTTTTAACAGTCCGTAAGTTTACTAATATTATTTCTTATGGATCTTTGATACGATTCTATTTCGTATCTCTAATAAATACCTATTGGCCCTTATTTCGCTTTCACAGAATGTTATTACTCTCCATAAAAACAATTATGAGTATTTTAGCTAAAACTTTAAAAATAAATCTTTCACCTCTTCGGTTACACTCTGCGTCATCAATACAAATTCCACAAAATAACTCTTCTTTTCTTAGAACTAAACCATATGTACGCCTTACACCTTTAAATCTTCATTCGGCAACCTCGTTTCATGTTCCTTTTAATAATATTACTAGGATTTTTAATAATGGCTCAAAAGTTTCCGTAACTCCTCTAGGATCACCTGTTTTGAGGAAATACCATATAAAATCTCCTTTCAGAAATCATTTAGTTCATTCAAGACGCAGGGTGTTTCCCTCTATTTATAAGTGCAATGCTAAGAGGTGCAGTTGTTGCAATTATTTATCGTGCAAGTCCACCATTAAATCAGCTGTTAATGGTAGATTGTTTAATGTATGTCTAGCTTCAAATGTTGATTGACGTACTACTCACGTCATTTATGTTCTGACTTGAAATGCACCACTTTGCGGTGTACAATATGTTGGAAAAACAGGTCGATCCTTAAAAGTTCGATTTCGTGAACACAAATATAATGCAAGTAATCTTAAAAAGTTAAAAATTACTTGTACCAACACTTTCGTCAGTCAGGTCATAATTTTAATTACGTAACTGTTCAACCGGTTGAATATTTATTTTTTGATAATGATGCTACTAAAAGCTTTAAAATAAAAGCTAGACATATTGCAGAACTTAAGTGGATGAAAAACCTACAGACACCTTATCCACTCGGCCTTAATGACAATATTTATCAAGAAGGAAATATTTCTAAAGATCCTAATATTGACATTTTTTCTATATTTTCTATTCGAAAGCGTAAATCTAGGTCTCATGGTCTTAGGCGTTATGGTAACATCAAACGTAAATCGCGTGTTATTATTTCTGTCGCTGATTTACATACTATTTTTAAACAGTCTGGAAAGCACTCTTTGCTTTTACGGCTTACCTCTTTGTCTATTTCTTCACTTAAGTTGATCGACGAGGAAGCCGACAACATTTTCATGCGTACAGATCCCTTGTATAACACTGCTTCCATAGTTCAAAGCTACACACAACATGTTCTCCGACCCCATATTGACAAGGAGTCTGATCACGTCAGGCATTTTCTAAATCTACTATATATTAATAAAGGTATTGATTTCATTGACATGCCTAGTATTTTTCGGGATACTCATATAGTTGATTCTATCCCAAAATATTTCAAAAATTCCGAAAGTCCTGTAATTTGTTATAAATATAAAAAGCCTATTAGAAATATTATTTTCAACTACAACAAAATAGTTTCTGACCTTGATATAGTAAGGAATGTGAATGCAACACATCAACATTTTGCTATGCTCCAGCAGGTCATGTCATCACTGGTAATTTTGATATTGTTGATAAACGTATGCGGCATTTGTTTTCGAAAGGTCCTAAATATAGATAACCTTCAACTATTGATTTTAATGCCTGTCGTGCCCAGATCGCCCACTCCATTGAAGATTTTAGTATAAAATGGTGTCGTAGAGAACATGCGGACCCAAACTCGCTTTCTACTTGGAAAAAGTCAATTCTTAAAATTATAGATACACGTATTAACTTTTATAATGCTAACCCCTCTTTACTACCTCCGAGACCTAGGTTTTCCTTTCGTAATCAAAAATCGGGAATTCAGGAATTTCATAATAAATTTGTTTTAGTTCCTGCAGATAAAGCAGCTAATAATGTAATTATTGTTTGACGCCTACATTACGTCAATGTTTTATCTCTGGAACTCGGCAGCACCAATTCGTATACTCCAGTTAATTCTACTGAGGATGATGTTGTTTCCGCACATATCACTCGGTGCACTACTTTCAAGGCTGGTGTAAACGATAAGCAAAATAAAATGCCTACCATGTACTGGATTCCTAAATTACATAAAAATCCGTATAAGGCTCGCTTTATTTCTAATTCTAGTGCCTGCACCACAACAAACATCTCCAAACTTTTAACTTCTTGTCTTACTGCCGTTAAAGATCACGTTAAACTTTATTGTGATAAAACTTATGAAAACTCAGGGATTAATTTATTTTGGTCTATAAAAAATTCAGGAGACATTCTTGATAACATTTTCAATAAAGTTCAAGTTTCATCAATAAGTACTTATGACTTCTCTACACTATATACAACCTTACCACATCATCTTATTAAAGACAAGCTAATTTCTCTAATTCAAAAAACATTCGCTAGAGAAAATACTACATTTTTGGCATGTAATAATATTAAAGCGTTTTTCACTAACGGCAGTTTAGACAATTATACTATGTGGACTTGCTATAAAGTTTGTGAAGCACTCATCTTCCTATTAGATAATATTTTCGTCAGGTATGGTACCACCGTTTATAGACAAATTGTTGGTATCCCTATGGGTACGAACTGTGCACCACTTGTCGCAGATTTGTTTTTATTTTGCTATGAAAGGGATTTCATGTTGAGTCTTTCACCAGATACCCAGGCAGATGTTATTTAAGCTTTTAATGACACCTCTCGGTATCTGGATGACATACTGAACATTGACAACCCTTTCTTTCCAACTATGGTTCATAATATTTATCCTAAAGAACTTCGGCTTAATAAAGAAAATATATCTAATAATAACGCTTCTTTTCTTGATTTAGATCTCTCGATTGAAAATGGTAAAATAATTAGCAAAATCTATGACAAGAGAGATGATTTTAATTTTGACATTGTTAATTATCCCCACTCGGATGGGGATGTTCCCCGAGCAACTTCTTATGGGGTTTATCTGTCTCAACTTATTCGTTTTTCTAGAGCTTGTACTCGAGTTGAGGACTTTAATATTCGTAATCTTTGTATAACTAAAACGTTACTCAATCAGGGTTACCGTTACCATAAACTTCGTAAAACCTTTGCAAAATTTTATTATCGTAACCCTGATCTTCTTTCCAAATATAAATGTAATTTAAGGACTCTTCTGCGACAAGGACTATCACAACCTGACTTCTATGGTGATGTGATTTATAAACTTCGTAAGATTCTTTGTCATGATCACTTTCATACTATCTTTGTTAAACTTGTTAAAAAGTTTATCAAAAGAGGTTATGACCCTATCATTTTGCAACGTACTGCATGCTTGGTGGTGGACCCTTTTACAGTTCGCCACTATGCTTTCCTCTTTAATTGTACGATGACCGGACAGGCTGTGGACCCTATGATGACGCCTACCTAAAGCCCATTGGGACGGTGGCGTTTGATGTTTGTCCATGATCTTTCTTGTCGTGCCCTTAGTGGTGTATTCTCTTACTGCTCTGGCTTCTGCCAAGTCATTGAGTACCTTCATTGTGGCTTTCTAGGCTATTGTCTTTTTGTATTATATTTACACGAGCATATTTGTATTTTACTTATATTGCCTCTTGATGCTGCCTTGTTGGTTAGAGATTAGATCATGGCGGGGATTTCTTTATTTACACTGTCCTGTTTTAATGGGATGACAGTAGGGTAAGTGTGAGGTTTGGTGCACCCTAGAACCGGTTTAAACCCCCAGTGGCCTACTTTGCCACTGACCGTTCCAAGGCGGTAGCCCTATTGTCAACCCTTTTGTGTTTGTGATGTCGTTTGCATTTTTTATTAATTTTGCCTTTTCGTTTGTCTGTTTGCGTGTTTGTTTTTGTGTTTTGTGGTTGACTGTCGTCCTTGAATGCTGCTTTCCCTGTCCGATATTTTTATCCTTCTTTATATAGGAAACACATTAAAGTCTTCTTCTCTGGAACTACAAGAGCCAGAGGTTTAATATTTTGCATTTACTATACTCTTATGCTCCTTTACCAAGTTTGTTCAAACGGTGACCCTGGGGTCACATTTAACCCCGCCCCAGTGGTCATGTTTTACAAAGACTTGTATAGGAAAAAACTTAAAAAAACTTCCTCTCTAAAACCACAAAGCACACAGCTCTCATATATTACATGTAGCCCTGGGGTCACATTTTGCTCTGCCCAAGGTGTTATTCTTTAGCACCTTCGTTTTATATTTGATCTTTACCAAACTTTGTCAGTGTTTTAAACTGTCTATATCATTGTTGTTATGCACAACAGAGCCCACATTTCTTGAACAACATAAACCAAACTTGCACAGATTGTATATGACCATAAGATTTCGAAGAAGTTCGATAATGTGCCAGTACTCAGGTGATCGCTTTAGGGCCATCTTGGCCCTGGCCCTCTTTTATTGGTTCAAATTAACTCAGGTGAGCGATATATGGCCATCATGGCCCTATTGTTTTGCAGTTGTTATTTATTTTTTCTCTTTAGGGCTGACACATGGGGATAGGGTACAGTGCTCTCGGTGCGAGCATGTAATCAGAATGGTGAATTATTCCGGAAACAGAAATGTGGTCATGTTGGCAACTGTGATGTTTCTGATCTTATCACTAAGGATATAATGAAAACAACTAGCAATACCACAGTTGCCAGCGTGAACTCGTTTCATATGAAGTTTCACTTTCCAATTTTGATCATATTACTGGTCCTCATACCGATCTACAAAGAAATATAAAAAGATCGGACAGGGAAAGTAGCATTCAAGGAGGACAGTCAAACACAAAACATAGAAACAAACACGCAAACAGACAAACAAGAAGGCAAACGTAATAATAAATGCAAACGACATCACAAACACAAAAGAACGACATTAGTCTCTTCGCCGTATTTCATCGTATTAAAAATCAAATCGGAACTTCTCACGAAATCAAACAATATGCCCTAATTAAAAGAAGGCATCCGTTAAACCAGAAACAAGTTAATAATATTGAATTTTTATTTCGTTTATTTATTACCGTATACTTTACAGTAAGTGTAACTTGGTTAACGTTATTACTGACAATAGCGGGAGACGTACATCCAAATTCTTGTCCAACTTCGTCATCAACTTCCAGTCTGACATCTCAGTCCTCCTCTGCCATCGATTCACTTGACCTAACAAGACATTTTTCTTTCGTCCACTATAATGTTCAAAGTTTTTATTCACAAAGTCAATGTTTTACGGACAGAACTAAGTGAATTTGACATACTAGCCTTTTCTGAAACCTAGCTAAACCAGTCGATATTAACTTCAGATCTTACGTTTGATTCATTTTCAGACCCCGAGAGTAAAGATCGCAATAACGATAGTCATGGTTGTATTATAGCGAGCTGAGCTCCCGTCGCGAAGCGACGCGCGCGCAAGCGAGCTCTACGGTAACGCAAGTAGCAAATACTACGGGGAAAAAAACGTGGTAAAAAAGTCATACAATGATTAAATGAAAACGCATCGCACTTTAGTGATATATATATATATATATATCTAGTTATTCTGTACCGTAAAGTCGGTGGGTGGGGAAATTTTAACCACTGCTGTTGCCAAGTTTCCAAGAAATATGCGCATTTTTATTTTGAACTCAGATGTGCTTTCCCTTATATGTGTTTAAAGATTCACTTCTTTTAAGTTCTGACAAATGCTTTGGCGTAGGAACAGGAGTGGAGTGGGGGCCCGATATTCTGAGTGTGTGGCCCGTGGCAGACTAGTGGGGGTGGGAGGGGAGTGGGGGGAAATGCATTTGAGCCGAAACACGCGAAAACGAACCTTGAGACAAAATTTTGACATTTAATGTTTTTTCATGTTTATGAAACACATTGATTTTCTCCTTAAAAATCTATTTAATTTATGTTAATATCGTAATTAAAAATAATTTTATCTCCATTTGAAAACCAAAGATTATATTAGCCATTAATTTCGACGTTGACGTCGGCGTCTTGGACGACGTCGTTGATTAAATAACAAAAAACATAAACAATTATCATTTTCTATAGCATCAACTATTTATATTAAGAAAACATATTCCCTATGATATAATTATTAGATAAAACACATAAGTGACGATAAATGATTAGTAATTAATTGATTACCGGCCGACGTCATAAATTGTTACTTTATGACGTTGTCGTTTAAACGTCCGAAGGGACGTTTTCGTGTGTTGCGGCTCATTTGAATTAATATTAAAAATAGAAATAAACATGATAATCCAGCAAGGAGAAAAGAGTTAGGAAATACACTTGTACTCTTGTGAAAATGTGCATATACACACTAACACAACACAACTAAACGCATATCAACTGCAATTATTTTATTGTTTAAAATAAAATGCCATAAGAAACAAGACAGGAAAAATACATACATTAATATAATTTTTCTAAGTTCAAGGCCTGAAACAATACTTCATATTGACTAACCGATTATAACTGATGATTGATCGGTTACCAGTACACCCTACCAATGGTAACTAATTACCGATTGTAAATTTCAACTGATTGCCCATCACTAGTAAATGACAGATGACATTATTTGGATCTTGTCTTGTTTTTGCAGCGTATTAGCACAATTTTGAAAAAATTATATATGCGTCTCATTTCGAATAAACTTCACTTTTCGGTTTACGGAGCTAATTGCTCAAACATCTGGCATACCTGAATAAAAAATGGCTATTCTGTGGTCTAAAAATACACTGATTAGTGATGGGCAGTCGGTTGAAATTTACCAGCGATCATCATTTACAATCGGTTGGATGTAACCGATCAATCATCGGTTATAATCGGTCAGTCAATATGAAACATAACATGTGTATGTTAATCTGAGTTTGAGGCCTTGAACTTACAATTATTACTGATTAATCAGGTATTCTTTCCTGTCTTGTGTCTTATACCATTGCCATTTCAAAAGCAAAATAATTATAATTGATATAAATTTGTTTATTTGTTCATTTTAACAAATGTGGTCTCATGGAAAATCATGTTTATTTCTATTTTGAACATTAAGTGCATTTTTACATGCAACCGATGATCGATTATAGACTTTCATAATCGATCATCATAATCGGATTCCTAAGTAACTGATGATCGATTCGGTTACAATCGAATAATCGGTACATCACTAACACTGATGATATGTTATCTTTCTGGCACTGGTTATGCTTTTATCATTACCAACCTCCCAAGGCACATTATTGTTGATAATATAAGAACAGGTAATTAATGCAAACAGTATATTTAAGAATTGATTCACTAATTTTCAGTATTCATGGGGTTTTAACGACGGCAGTGGTTGGCAAATTTACCATAAAATGCAAAGTGAATGGAAAATTTACCATAAAGCTATTTATGGTAAAGTTGCCACTCACTACCACCGTTCAAATCCCAATATTTACATTTCTATTGCACTGACCTTAAATGAAACATGTTTATTTGTTGCATTTAAATTCCCAGTGAAAAAAACGTTTACGTTTTGGGCAGAGCTAAAACAAACAAGGTGTAGTTTATTCGTTTGAATAACTTGTTTTGGTTGTATAACATAACCGTAAACGTGTCTTGACGTTCTCATGCTAACTGTCGTAATTTGCTATAAAAGTGTGCAAGGTTGGCAACGTCACAATTAAATATAAATTTACATGAGTAAAGTCTGAATAACAGAAAACAAACAAAATGTACATAAAAGGATTGAATTCAATATTTCAATATTTTTACGGGGTATGAAAAACATTTATCTAGCTTAAAGTTAGCGAGAAGTGCCTCGGACTTCACACACTTTAAACTAGCCTAAATGTTTTTTCTTAGCCTGTCGAAAGATAGAAATACTGAATTAAATCCTTAAAAAATGATGGCATTCGCAAATCCATTCTTCAATGGGTTCATCTAGTCTTTCATATGCCTGACTCCAGTACATGCTTGTTAACATCCCTCTGCCAGGAAATATTTTCCTTTTTGCAGTGTTAAACAGTAGCTTCTTGAACATATATTGTTTAATGGCTTATCAACACATTATCTAACGTTATTTAGAGCCGCCCGAGGCAGCGGAGAAGGATATATAGGAATCATAAAACGTTCAATACACAGGACTACCCACTTTATGTCTGTTGCATCCTTGGCCGGGATAGTAAAGAAGCTACGTCTAAAACTTTCTCGCCTCTCACAGCTACGGGTTTGAATCGGCCATACATGCCAAATCTCCCGCATTCTCCGGTAGACTACCGGATTTGCCTTTGATCTACCGATCACACGGAAGCCGTTCAAAACCTCCCGGAAATCAATTATTTGCCGAGGATGGTTAATTGCCTGTAATTTGCGGTAATTTGCAATACACAGCATGTGATTAGCCCATGCCAAACAGCTGTCGCGTGTCAAATCGATCAGGGCGGGGTTAGGATCATGCAACCAACCAATGAAATTGCATCTAGGTGTGAAACCACTAATTATTTTCCCCATAGACACCAATGTTAAAGTGTCATATAGTAATGATTTGCTGCAAATTGAAGTCAAGTACGGATAATGCAGCAGTGTAATGTTCATATAGAAAACTAATTTCCCCCTTGAAAAATCACCATCAAATGTTTAGAACATTCAATAGACATAAATAAAATATGTATTTTAGGTACAATTAGGACGATGATAATGCCAGTTAATGTCGATTTTCATGCCAAAATTGATTTTTTAAGCAAATTCTTCAAAATTGGCGGTACCATACCGGATTATAGTAGCGAATACTAGTTTAATAATTCCAAAAATACCGCTCAAATCAAAAATTATACAAGCTGAACGATACCAAGTCGAGTTTGAATGATAAGGAATAATATTTTACCTTTTACCCAAATCTTCATTTTTCACACTATCCAATTTTAGGGGGGTCGGGGAAAGATTTAGTGGTTTCATGCCTACCAAACCTGTTGCCATGCAGATTTATTTCATGAAAACATGTTGCAAACATGCAACCCCACATGTTGATACCAAAAAGACATAGTTCAATTGCAAACCCTTCACAAACACGTCATTTTAAACACGAAAAAAAAAAATGAAAATCAAAATTACGGCTTCTATAGACAACATTGGAATAAAAACGCTCAAAACTATGTAATAAACTATGGAAAACTTATTTCTGAGCTTATTTTACCAATTGTTATTGGAAAAGTGTCCCTAGGTACGAATCTGAACGAGTCCTAGTTACTGCACGTATCTCTTTTAGAGAAGAAAACATGTTCAGATGTTTCTTAAATGAGGATTGTATGTTGTCATTTTCATAACAAGTTTAATAACACCTACTTCATGCAAATCGAATGAGTATTTGCCGAGATATGGCTTTGTGAATACCAAGGACAATAGTCTGAAATCGACAAAAGTCAGAAATATTTTTTTAAACTTTTACACTATCCGAATTGTCATACTAAATGGCATTTCTTGACAATACACCAAATTAAATAGATCAAATGTTTAGAACATTCAATAGACATAAATAAAATATGTATTCTAGGTACAATTAGGACGATGATAATGCCAGTTAATGTCGATTTTCATGCCAAAATTGATTTTTTAAGCAAATTCTTCAAAATTGGCGGTACCATACCTGATTATAGTAGCGAATACTAGTTTAATAATGCAAAAAAAACGCTAAAATCAAAAATGATACTAGCTGAACGATACCAAGTCGAGTTTGAATGATAAGGAATAATATTTAACCTTTTACACAAATCTTCATTTTTCACACTATCCAATTTTAGGGGGGTAGGGGAAAGATTTAGGGGTTTCATGCCTACCAAACCTGTTGCCATGCGGATTTAATTCATGAACAAATGTTGCAAACATGCAACCACACATGTTGATACCAAAAAGACATACTTCAATTGCAAACCCTTCACAAACACGTCATTTTAAACACGAAAAAAAAAATGAAAGTCAAAATTACGGCTTCTATAAACAAAATTGGACTAAAAACGCTTAAAACTATGTAAAACTTATTTCTGAGCTTATTTTACCAATTGTTATCGGAAAAGTGTCCCTCGGTACGAATCTGAGCGAGTCTTAATTACTGCACGTATCTCTTATAGAGAAGAAAACATGTTTAGATGTTTCTTAAATGAGGATTTTATGTTGTCATTTTCATAACAAGTTTAATAACACCTACTTCATGCAAATCGAATGAGTATTTGCCGAGATATGGTCTTGTGAATACCAAGAACAATAGTCTGAAATCGACAAAAGTCAGAAATATTTTTTTAAACTTTTACACTACCCGAATTGTCATACTAAATGGCATTTCTTGACAATACACCATAGTAAATAGATCAAATGTTTAGAACATTCAATAGACATAAATAAAATATGTATTCTAGGTACAATTAGGACGATGATAATGCCAGTTAATGTCGATTTTCATGCCAAAATTGATTTTTTAAGCAAATTTTTCAAAATTGGCGGTACCATACCTGATTATAGTAGCGAATACTAGTTTAATAATGCCAAAAAACACGCTAAAATCAAAAATGATACTAGCTGAACGATACCAAGTCGAGTTTGAATGATAAGGAATAATATTTTACCTTTTACACAAATCTTCATTTTTCACACTATCCAATTTTAGGGGGGTAGGGGAAAGATTTAGGGGTTTCATGCCTACCAAACCTGTTGCCATGCAGTTTTTAATTCATGAATACATGTTGCAAACATGCAACCCCACATGTTGATACCAAAAGACATAGTTCAATTGCAAACCCTTCACAAACACGTCATCTTAAACACGAAAAAAAGATGAAACTCAAAATTACGGCTTCTATAGACAAAATTGACTTAAAACGCTCAAAACTATGTAATAAACTATGTAAAACTTATTTCTGAGCTTATTTTACCAATTGTTATCGGAAAAGTGTCCCTCGGTACGAATCTGAGCGAGTCCTAATTACTGCACGTATCTCTTATAGAGAAGAAAACATGTTCAGATGTTTCTTAAATGAGGATTTTATGTTGTCATTTTTATAACAAGTTTAATAACACCTACTTCATGCAAATCGAATGAGTATTTGCCGAGATATGGTCTTGTGAATACCAAGGACAATAGTCTGAAATCGACAAAAGTCAGAAATATTTTTTTAAACTTTAACACTATCCCAATTGTCATACTAAATGGCATTTCTTGACAAAACACCATATTAAATAAATCAAATGTTT